>PVIU01019595.1:0-36029 GCA_004026605.1 Ondatra zibethicus
AATACTTGTAAGGAAAGATGAATGGACTAAAGGGTAAACTGTGTGACTCAGTGGGCCACACTACAGCTTCCACAACAAGATTCTTCTCCTGTTTTGTTGTTTGTTTAGCTTGTTTGTTTGTTTTTATTTTGCTTCTTTGTTTTGCTCTGTTTTGGGTTTTTCTTTTAAATTTGGTTTTGTTTTGGGGGAGTGCTGCAGGTGCTACTTCCACTCCTTCAGCCAATAGCCTTTAAGATACCAGCCCACTGGGGTGTGGTGTCTTTAGTTTTAAAAAAGACGGGCAGCTGTGTGCTCTCTCTCTCGCTTCCGGCCTCCGGCTGTTAGACTTCGTTCCTGATTGCGCAGAGGGCTGTTGTCTGGGACGGTTATCTGTAAGTTTTTTCCCTTTAAATAAATAACCATTTTATTAATTACAATTCCATACTGGTGTAGGATTGTTTTATGACTTACACCTTCAGGGGAAAGTTGCAGGAGCAGACAGAGGATGTAAGGGGATGGGAAGACTGGAATACATGCTGTGAAATTCACAAAGAATCAATAAAAGGTAAAAAAATAATGCCTCCCTCCTTCAGCAACTATTAACTTTACATAGATTGTCAGGGAGAGATGGAGCCTCTGAGTCCTCACTCCAAGCAGCTGTTTACTGTCTATAAATTCTCAGAGAGGGGTGGAGCTTCATGAGTCCCTCCCTGTCCCAGAACAGAACAGCAGAATATTGATAAGCCTATCTAGGGCAGGTCTTGTGCATGTAAAAACAGGTACTGTGAGCTGGTGAGGGCAATCGCCACTTTATGCCCAGAACATGGTATTCAAAACTCTATGGGTACTGAAAAGATACACTGGGGTAACATTTGAATGAGATCAGGAAGGGTTTTATCACATAAAGGAAATGGATTAGATGTTTACTTCGAGCAAACCACAAGATGAAGGAAGGTTCATGGTAGAGTACCAAAATTAAAAAAATAGGTCTGGCGTTAGAGTTAATAATTGATTCTTAGACATATCACTTACAAATAGCAAAACTAAAAATTTGTAAATTGAAATTCTTCAAAATAAAAATGCACACAAAACAGTACAAAAAGTGAAAGGCAAAACTTACAAGAAAGGAGAAAGAACAAATTTTTAAATCAGTTACCTGGTAAATGTCTCATATTTAGGATATATAGGAAACTAGAACAATGTTCTAATTAAAGCATGACTAAAGGGCTTAATACACGACTCCAAAAATACATATGCAATAGCTAATATGCTCATGAAAAGATACTCTGCATCATTTACTTTTAGAGAAATCCATGCTAAGGCCACAAGGGGATATTTCTTCATGTCAGAGGATGCTGTATTAGTTATTTGTCCTATACCTGATGCTGTGATAAAATACCCAAGAAAAGCAACACAAGAAAGGGCTTATTTTGCCTCACAGTTCAAAGGTACAGTGCATAATAGTAAGGCCATCTCAGTTGCAAGAGCTGGTCTTGCTTCATGTATAGGCAATAAGCAAAAAGAAATGAATGTTTGTAAAGCTCAGTCAGCATCCTCCTTTTTATGCAGCCCTTGAGGCAAGCCCAGGGAAAGGTGACACTCATGTTTAGGGTAGATACCAAAAGGAAGATCAACTGAAGCTTTCCCTGACCCTGATGGAAGCAATGCACCTTTTCCTCTAAAAGCAGGAATATGCTTAGCAAAGTAGTAATGTCCTGGGATCATGGCTTTCAGGAAGCAGTGGCTTTCACATCTTAAGAACCCAAAACTTTCCACCCTAAGAGACTGTGGCTAGCAATAAGCCATAAATTCCTAGAAAAGACTGCAAAAGCCTCCAAAATTCTAAGAATGAAACTTAATCTTGGTTGAGATGGAAAAAAAGGGATTAACAATGTGTTCTCACATAATGGAAAATGTGGAAAAGGAGCACATTCTCCTAGTCTCTTTTAGAAGGGCCATAAAACATCTATGGGAGCTCTTCTATCATCATTTAATCTCCTTGTCAAGGTCTTCAACTCTTAATACACTGGTGTTTACATTTCAACATATGAATTTAGGCAGATAAATTGAGACCATTTGAAGGTCATTAAGTTGGGAGTAATTCAAGATATGCAGAGAGCCTAAAGTAACCGTGGATAGGAAATGTTAGCCATGAGAGTATCACTGAATACTTGGGATTTTGGTGGATTTCCATCACTGGGTAAGAAGGTGACCAGGCTGGGAAAAATGAGTGGAGGGTTAAGGATAAGCAATAGAATTGTGGAGAAAGATGAGAAATTAATTTCAGGAAGAATCTGTTGGAGGAGAAAAAGAACATATAATCAGTCTTCCATATTTATGCATTCCACATCTTCAGATTAAACAACCTACAGAGTAGTACCAGAAAAAAATTATAGCTACACTAAACACATAAAGATATTTTCTCTTGTCCTTCATTAAACACTACAATATGGCAAATGTTTATATAGCACTTACGTTGTATTTGGTATCATACATAATCTAGCGATGATATAGAGTACACAGGAAAATAATGCATGATTTATATGCAGCAACTATGCTACTTTATACTGTAAACTTGAGAATCCATAGATTTTGATATCTATAGGGGTACTTTAACCAATTCCCTGTGGATGTCAAGATCTGACTACCTTTCTAGATATCTCTATTTCTCTAACAAGAATGAAAAAAGAAAGAGTGCTATAAATATATACATTGTCGAGACATGTGGGTAAACAGACATAGAGATGAATAAAGAAGGCATAATGGACAGTTTGAAAGCATGGACCCATAAGGGGAAAGCCTTGCTAGAACATGGGAAGAAGGTCAAATAAGTTGGCCAACAGCCACAGTTCTGTGAAAACTCAAAAGCAAATCCTACCCATTCCTGGAAGACATAATGCAATGATGAAGACGCCTTAGCTCAAAAAAAAATGTCAACACCACTTTAAATAAACTCTTTAGTCAAATGTTGGCCAGAAGTAATGATTCCTGTCTGCAGTCTCAGCACTTGGGAGATTAGGGCAGAACGCCATGAGTTTAAAAGCAGCCTGGGCTACATAATGGAACCCTATTAAAAACCAATCAAATCTTTGTGTTATTTTCTATTATTTTAATAGATTCTCTCTGTGTGTCAGGCTTGCTTCCTTTCAGTTCAATCTGTAAATTTTAGACAGAAAGATGTATTGTAAAAGAAATTTGATTTTTCATTTTGCTAATCCTTTAATAGTTTCAAAATATGAAGTCTGAATGTTAATGTGGCATACAGCATAGTGAGCTATCTAGCACTGGCCTACCTCTCTGTATTTACACCACTGTCTTCTCTGTGTATATGTACTTCAGAGAGTGATTTAAATTGAGCTTATACAAGTAAGACAGTGCAAATTGTTGAGCACTCTATAAATGATGTCAGGGGGTTCTCTCCCTGATTTAGAAAACAGTATCTTTATCCTATGATCCAATTGTAGTCTCTGATATCTACTTTATATTGTAGTCATAAACAAGGTGATTGGTTCATTGCTACTGTCATAAATGGAACCCAAACCAGATCATCCAAAATAAATTATATTCTAAAAGGTAGCACTATAAAACCACAAAACAAACAACTATAACTCTATGTAACAGCATGAATGGATCTAACAAACACTGGGAATGTTGGTTACAGAAGAGTACACTAGAAATTACAGAATTAAAAAGAAAACACTGTAACTATAGTGTTTCAAATCAGGACAGGCTTGCCCTTGCAAAGACTGAGGGTATGTTCTGTCTGGAATGGGATGCAGAGAGCTTGTAGGAGTCACCTAATATTTTGCTTTCATATATATACATATTCAATTTTATAGTTTTATTATATAAGTAACAATAGCCTAAGTAGAGCATGACTGTTGGCTATGGGAGCTTTGGTATTGCTTTTCTATTGATTTGGAAATGCAGTACCTCTTGATTAGATTTCCATTTTTGTTTTTAACAATTTCATACATGTATATATTGGTTTATGATCATATTCATTCCCTTTACCTTCTCTTATCCCCTTCTCACTTCCTCTAGACCCTGTCTCCTCAATAAGCTTCTTTCTTGCTTCCACATCTTTATTTTTAAATTACCCACTGAGATTAATTAGAGTTGCCTGCATGAGAATAAATGTGGGTTATTATTGACACATAGGCATCTTGCCAGTGGGGGGAAAAAAACGTTCCCTCGTTCCACAGCTGTTAACTGCCAGTAACTACTCAGGAGTGGGGCCCCCCGAGTCACGCCTTTATCCACTCTGGAATTTTAATTAGCTCAGTCTTTTACAGGTTTTGTGCAGGAGATCTCAGTTACTGTTACTCCATGGACAATGTGATGGCCATGGCATGTCCAAAAGACAGTATTTCACATCCTCCCAAACTTACATTCTTTCTGCCTCCTCTTCTGAAATGTTACTAAGTCTTGGAGGAGAAGGGAAGGGAAAGTCCATACGCTCTTTAGGGCTGAACACTCAATAGTCACTTATTCTCGGTACTTTGGACATTAATCATTGCCCACTGAAGAAGAAGCTTCTCTGATCAAGGAGACAAGCATTAATCTATGGATATAAACATAAATATTTAGAAAGCATTTTGGAGACATGACCGTTTAGCAAAGCAATGGTAGTAGATTTCCTTCACTTAAACCTATAGCCTTCAGTCATGGATTTTTTTCTTTTCTTTTCTTTTTTCTTTTATTGTTTTTTTGAGACAGGGTTTCTCTGTGTGTAGCTTTGAGGCCTGTACTGTACCTAGCTCTTGTAGACCAGGCTGTCCTCAAACTCACAGAGATCTGCCTGCCTCTGTCTCCGAATGCTGGGATTAAAGGTGTGGATTTTTTTTAAAACCAGACTTACAGTACTTTATATGAATTCTCTCCTAGAGAGTGTACCTTGACTCCAACAGAAAGCTCAATTACAGTCATGTTGCGCTTGTGCTAGTGGGCACATCTTGTCTGGGTAAGTAGTATCAGAAGGTTACAGCTGGTAATACTGTTGATGTCTTTTCTCCTCCAGCAACCTGCATAGCTCCTTCCATAATTATGAAAGCTAGTGGGTAGGGAGGCAGCTCCCAATTCAGTTCCAGCATGATGTCTCTATATCATTCAAGCAAGGTGTGTAGTATCTTTAAGAATATAATCTTATTCATACAATTCTTGTGGGTAACCAGGGGCAACAGCAATAGGCTGTATTGTTCTGGGGGCCTCTGGAGCTTCACTTATGACAACTCATAGGGAAATACCTCTCACTTAGCACTGGGATTTTCATTTACTAACATATGGCTGCTGGAACCTCATTATTCACCCATGGAGGTCCATTCAAACTCCTTTTCAAATTAGATTTTAATTAGCTTACAAAGTAGTGTTTCTATAAGGCTTTTTACTTTGTAATTATTCCTAAAGTTTTATTTATTTTTATTTTATAACTGAGTATTAGCCTGTGCATATGTATATGTGCTACATGTGCTCCTGGTGCATGTGGATGCCACAAGAGGGTGTTGGATTCCTTGTAACTGGAGTTACAGGCTGTTGCAAGCCACCATGTGCTTGATGGGAACCAAACTCAGGTCCTTTACAAGAGCAGATAGTGCTCTTAACCACTGAGACCAAACACTGTTTTATTGATCCTGAGTTTTGGTTAACTCTATCTTCCATCCATTCTGCTCCCTTACCCCACATCCTCAACCCCACTTAAATCTTTTCTACCTCGATTATTCCCCCACCTCTTCCTCATCACATGTGTTCGACTCTCCCTTGCCCTTCTTAAAGCCTATTCTCCCTGATTTTATAGGCCCTTTCTAGCTCTCTGGTCTCTACAGATATTCCAAATTAAGCATACAAATGTAACAATCTGAAGCTAGGATAGACATAGGAGAAAGAACATGTGGTGTATGCCTTTCTGAAGCTGGGACACCTCACTCACAAATTTTCCAGATCCATCATTTTTCTGGATATTTCATAATTTCATTTTTCTTTATGGCTGAATAAAGTTCCATTTTTGCATATTAAATATCAATTTTCATTATACAGTCATTATGCATCCATGCAGTATACATTGATGGTCACCTAGGCTGACTTGATCTGAGAATATAAATATAGAGTTTACTCTGTGAAAATTCATCAAGCTGAATACTTAGGATTTGTGCAATTTTCCTGGGTGTCATACCACAATAGCTCACACTGTTTAAATTCTCTCTCTTTATTATTTCACCTTTGCCAAGCTAATTATCATTATTCGAACTTTCAATATCATGTGTTCGAGAAGTGAGTTCCCGGATTCTTAGACTATTTTAGCTCATCATGCTGTGTGCTCAAAGTCCCCTGGTGTTCACCTATCTTCACAATTCTTTGCATTTAATTATAACTACTTGTTAAATCAAGTTTTTCAAGCTGGCTTTACATATCCTTTCAGGCTCATTTTGAAAGTGTATAAACTTTAACATAGAGCATGTGAAGGAAGACAGTAATATTCCATATTAACCCTGATATTTTGCTGTGCCAAAGAAAGAGTAAACTACTTATCAATTACTATATCACAAATTACTGCAAACTTAGGAACTGAAAACAACATTCATTTATTCTCTCCCAGTCTTTGTGCATCAAAAGTCCAAGTCAGCACAGATCAGCTGGATCTCACAACCTAGGCTCCAGACACGGTGTCACTAGGGCTATATGGCTATACTCAACTTCCAGAGCTTTCTGTATATCTCACGTGGTTGCAACTGTGAATCAAATTGAGTTCTTTGTAACCCATGGATTGAAATTCCTACCTTCTTGCTGTCAGCTGACAGCTATTGTTTGCCCACATTCCTTAAAGCAGGCTCCCTCATGGGCTTTTTCAACAGGCAATGTCTTTAGAGTCAGAAAGAAAGAGTCTTTTGTCATAGTCACCAAAGAGGAACTCATGGAACATAACACAACTAAGAAAATGACATTTACTATCTTTGTCTTATAACATAAGCCAATCAAAGGTTTTCAACGTCTAGATATATTTTAAATGTATCTCATTACCTTTGTCATAATCTACCAAATAGAAGCAAGCCCCAGACTCTTCCAATATAAAACAGAGCTGTGTTTGTGTGTCTCTCTCTCTCTGTGTGTGTGTGTGTGTGTGTGTGTGTGTGTGTGTGTGTGAGAGAGAGAGAGAGAGAGAGAGAGAGAGAGAGAGAGAGAGAGAGAGATGTAATTCCGTCTACCACAAAATGGAACTCTTTGGAACCCAGGTAGATTCTCCCAGAAACACTTTAGTGTCGTGACATTGATATAGAAGGTAGCCTTTAAGATAGAACCCAGTGCTCATGTATAATATCATCACACACTGTATCGAGCTTTTTCTGTGTAACCTATGGAATATGAAAGAAGTGGTATTGTGATTTCTGAGGCTAAATTGTATTTTTTTATATTCTTTTATTTTTCATTCAAAAACTTTACACTTACTCCGCTTCTCCCAGTCCCCTCCTGCTCCCTCACTAACCCTCTTACTCCCCCTGCTTCCTTAAGAGGGGGCAGGGTACCCTGCCCTGTGCGAAGCCCAAGGCCCTCCCCCCTCCATCCCGGCCTAGGAAGGTGTGCATCCATATAGACTAGGTTCCCAAAAAACTAATACATGCAGAAGAGATAGGTCCCAGTGACATTATCATTGGCTTCTCAGTCAGCCCCCATTGACAGCCACATTCAGAGATTCCGGTTTGATCATATGCTCATTCAGTCCTGGTCCAGCTGGATTTGGTGAGCTCCCATTAGATCATGCACACTGTCTCGGTTGGTGGACCAGCCTCTCCCGGTCCGGCCTTACTTGCTCATCTTCTCCCACCTTCTGCTCTTCGACTGGACCTTGGGAGCTCAGTCCATTGCTCTGATGTGAATGTGGGTCTCTGCCTCTATCTCCATCCATCAGACGAAATTTCTATGGTGATGATCAATATATTCATCAATGTGACGATGGGACAAGGCTAGATCAGGCACCTTCTCCTCTGCTGCCCAAGTACCTAGCTGGGGACATCCCTGGGGACACCTGGGATCCCCTCTAGAGCCAAGACTCTTGCCAATCCTAAAATGACTCCCTTAATGTATATCTTATTCCCTTCTCCAATACCAACCCTTCCTCCATCTCCACCATCCCACTCCCCTAAGCTCTCTCCAGTCCTTCCCTTCTCCCTTCTCCCTCCCTCTCTCCTTTTCACCCACCCGCCTACCCCTACCTCCACCCTTATCCCCATTCCCGTGCCTCCACCTTTTGCCCAGTGATCTTGTTTGCTTCCAATTTCCAGGAGGATCTATATATGTTTTTCTTTGGGTTCACCTTGCTATTTGGCTTCTCTAGGCTTGTCAGCTATAAGCTTAATGTTCTTTGTTTAAGGCTAGGGTCCACTAATGAGTGAGTACATACCATAATCATCTTTCTGGGTTTGGGTTACCTCACTCAGGATAGCGTTTTCTATTTCCATCCATTTGCATGCAAAATTCAAGATGTCATTGTTTTTTACCGCTGAGTAGTATTCTAATGTGTATATATTCCACACTTTCTTGATCCATTCTTCCATTGAGGGGCACCTAGGTTGTTTCCAGGTTCTGGCTATTGCAAATAATGCTGCTATAAACATAGTTGCACAAATGCTTTTGTAGTATGATTGGGCATCGCTTGGGTATATTCCCAAGAGTGGTATTGCTGTATCCTGAGATAGGTTGATTCCCAATTTCCTGAGAAACCGCCACACTGATTTCCAAAGTGGTTGCACAAGTTTGCATTCCCACCAGCAATGGATGAGAGTTCCCCTTACTCCACGTCCTCTCCAGCATAGGCTATCATTGGTGTTTTTGATTTTAGCCATTCTGACAGGTGTAAGATGGTATCTCAAAGTTGTTTTGATTTGCTTTTCCCTGATTGCTAAGGAAGTTGAACCTGACCTTAAGTATCTTTTGGCCATTCAAACTTCCTCTGCTGAAAATTCTCTGTTCAGATCATTACCCCATTTGTTAATTGGGTAATTTAACATTTTAATGTCTAGTTTCTTGAGTTCTTTGTATATTTTGGAGATCAGACCTTTGTCTGATGTGAGGTTAGTGAAGATCTTCTCCCATTTAGTAGGATGCCTTTTTGTCTTAATGACAGTGTCCTTTGCTTTACAGAAGCTTCTCAGTTTCAGGAGGTCCCATTTATTCATTGTTGCTCTTATTGTCTGTGCCACTGGGGTTTTACCTAGGAATTGGTCTCCTGTGCCCATGTATTGCAGGCTACTTCCCACTTTCTCTTCTAACAGGTTAAGAGTGGTCAGATTTATATTGAGGTCTTTAATCCATTTGGATGTGAGTTTTGTGCATGGATACAGATAAGGATCTATTTTCATTCTCCTACAGGTTGACATCCAATTATGCCAGCACCATTTGTTAAAGATGCTTTCATTCTTCCATTGTGTACTTTTAGCTTCTTTGTCAAAGATGAGGTGTTCATATGTTTGTGGATTAATATCGGGTCTTTGATTTGATTCCATTGGTCAACATCGTTGTTTTTATGCCAATACCAAGCTGTTTTCATTACTGTAACTCTGTAATAGAGTTTGAAGTCAGGAATGGCAATCCCTCTGGAAGTTCCTTTATTATATAGGATTGTTTTGGCTATCCTGGGCTTTTAGTTTTTCCATATAAAGTTAGTTATTGTTCTCTCAAGGTCTATGAAGAATTTTGTTGGGATTTTGATGGGAATTGCATTGAATCTATAGATGGCCTTTGGTAGAATTGCCATTTTTACTATATTGATCCTACCAATCCAGGAGCATGGGAGATCCTTCCATTTTCTGGTATCCTCTTCAATTTCTTTCTTCAAGGTCTTAAAGTTCTTGTCAAATAGATCATTTACTTCCTAGGTTAGTGTTACCGCAAGATATTTTATGCTATTTGTGGCTATCGTGAAAGGTGATGTTTCTCTGATTTCCCTCTCTGTTTCTTTATCCTTTGTGTATAGGAGGGCTACTGATTTTTTTGAGTTGATTTTGTATCCTGCCACTTCACTAAAGGTATTTATCAGCTGTAGAAGTTCTTTGGTAGAGCTTTTGGGGTCACTTATGTACACTATCATATCATCTGCAAATAATGAAAGTTTGACTTCTTCCTTTCCAATTCGAATCCCCATGATCTCCTTATTCTGTCTTATAGCTATTGCTAGAACTTCAAGCACTATATTAAAGAGCTATGGCGACAGTGGACAACCCTGTCTTGTTCCTGATTTTAGTGGAATCGCTTTGAGTTTCTGTCCATTTAATTTGATATTACCTTTCGGCTTGCTGTATATTGCTTTTATTATATTTTGATATGAACCTTGTATCCCTAATCTCTCCAAAACCTTCATCATAACGGGGTGTTGAATTTTGTCAAATGCTTTTTCAGCATCTAATGAAATGATCATATAGTTTTCTTCTTTCAGTTTATTTATATGATGGATTACATTGATAGATTCCCGTATGTTGAACCAGCCGTGCATCTCTGGGATGAAGCCTACTTGATCATAATGAATAATTTTTTTGATGTCTTCTTGGATTCGGTTTGCCAGTATTTTATTGAGAATTTTTGCATTGATATTCATAAGTGAGATTGGTCTGTAATTCTCTTTCTCGGTTTCGTCTTTGTGTGGTTTTGGTATCAGGGCAACTGTAGCTTCATAAAAAGAGTTTAGCAATGACCCATCTGTTTCTATTATGCGAAACACCTTAAGGAGTATAGATATTAGCTCTTGGAAGTTCTGGTAGAATTCTGCATTAATACCATCTGGTCCTGGGCTTTTTTTATTTTGGTGGGAGGTTTTTGATGACAGCTTCTATTTCCTCCTGACTTATAGGTCTATTTAAATTGTTCACCTGATCTTGATTTAATTTCGGTATATGGTATTTATCTAAAAAACTGTCCATTTCTTTTACATTTTCCAATTTTGTGGCATACAGGCTTTTGTAGTAAGACCTAATGATTCTCTGAATTTCCTCAGTGTCTGTTGTTATGTCCCCCTTTTCATTTCTGATCTTGTTAATATGAGTGTTCTCTCTCAGCCTTTTGATTAGTTTGAACAGGGGTTTGTCGATCTTGCTGATTTTCTCAAGGAACCAGCTCTTTGTTTCATTAATTCTTTGGATTGTTTTCTGTGTCTCTATTTTGTTGATTTCAGCCCTCAGTTTGATTATTTCCAGTCTTCTACTCCTCCTGGGTGAGTCTGCTTCTTTTTTTTTCTAGAGCTTTTAGGTGTGCTGTTAAGTCACTAATGTGTGCTTTCTCCATTTTCTTTATGTGGGCACTAAGTGCTATGAACTTTCCTCTTAGCAGTGCTTTCATAGTGTCCCATAGGTTGGGGTATGTTGTGTCTTTATTTTCGTTGAATTCAAGGAAGACTTTAATTTCTTTCTTTATTTCTTCCTTGACCCAGGAGTGGTTCAGTAGTCGACTGTTCAGTTTCCATGAGTTTGTAGGCTTTCCTGGGGTGGAATTGTTGTTACATTCTAACTTTACTCCATGATGATCTGATAAGACACAGGTGGTTACTCCAATTTTTTTGTATCTGTGGATGTTTGCTTTGTTACGGAGTATGTGATCAATTTTCGAGAAGGTTCCATGAGATGCTGAGAAGAATGTATATTCTTTCCTGTTTGGGTGGAATGTTCTATAGATGTCTATTAAGTCCATTTGGTTCATTACATCTGTTAGTTCTCTTATTTCTCTGTTAAGTTTCTGTCTGGTTGACCTGTCCATTGGTGAGAGAGGAGTGTTGAAATCTCCTACTATTAGTGTGTGGGGTTTGATGTGTGCTTTGAGTTCTAGTAATGTTTTTTTTACATATGTGGGTGCTTTTATATTAGGGGCATAGCTATTCAGGATTGAGACTTCATCCTGATGGATTATTCCTGTTAAGAGTATAAAATGTCCATCTCCATCTCTTCTGATTGATTTTAGTTTGAAGTCGATTTTGTTTGATATTAGTATAGCCACATCCACTTGTTTCTTAGGGCCATTTGATTGAAAAACCTTTTCCCAACTCTTTACTCTGAGATAATGTCTGTCTTTGTGGTTGAGGTGAGTTTCTTGTAAACAACAGAATGTTGGATCCTGTTTTTGTATCCATTCTCTTAACCTGTACCTTTTCATAGGTGAATTGAGGCCATTGATATTAATGATATTAATGACCAGAGGTTATTAACTGCAGTTATTTTTGGGGGGAGTTGTAGAGTTTGTGTGTTTCCCTTCTTTGAGTTGTGCCAGTGGAGGGCTGTTAGATGTTTGTGTTATTATGGGTGTTGTTTGCTTCCTTTAGTTGTGGTTTTCCTTCTAGTACTTTCTGTAAGGCTGGGTTTGTGGCTATGTATTGGTTTGTGGCTATGTATTGCTTAAATTTGTTTTTATCCTGAAATATCTTGTTTTCTCCATCGATGGTGAATGAAAGCTTTGCTGGGTATAGTAGTCTGGGCTTGCATCCATGGTCTCTTAGTTTCTGTAGCACATCTATCCAAGACCTTCTGGCTTTCACGGTTTCCATAGAGAAGTCAGGTGTAATTCTGATAGGTTTACTTTTATACGTTACTTGACCTTTTTCCGTTGCAGCTCTTTGTAGTCTTTCTTTATTCTGTATGCTTTGTGTTTTGATTATTATATGGCGAGGGGATTTTTTTTTTGATCCAGTCTATTCGGTGTTCTTTATGCTTCTTCATAGGCATATCCATCTTTAGGTTGGGAAAGTTTTCTTCTATAATTTTGTTGAATATATTTTCTGGGCCTTTGAGCTATGTTTCTTCTCCTTCTTCTACCCCTATTATTCTTAGGTTTGGTCTTTTTATGGTGTCCTAGATTTCCTGGGTGTTTTAAGAATTTGTTGTATCTGTTGTTTTCTTTGATCAATGAGTTTATTTTCTCTATAGTATCTTCAGCGTCTGAGATTCTTTCTTCTATCTCTTGTATTCTGTTGGTTATACTTGTTTCTGCAGTTCCTGCTCGTTTACCCAGATTTTCCATCTCCAGCCTTCCCTCCGTTTGTGTTTTCTTCATTGCATCTATTTCAGTTTTTATGTCTTGAACTTTTTCCATTACCTGTTTGATTGCTTTTCCTTGGTTTTCTACGGTATCTTTGAGGAATTTATTCATTTCTTCTAACTTTTTGTTAGTTTTCTCATCCCTTTCTTCAAAGGAGTTTTTCACCTCTTCTTTAAAGGTCTCTATTACTTTCATAATGATACATTTAAAGTCGATTTATTCTACTTCATCTGGGTTAGGTTGCTCAGGTTTTCCTGTTGCGTACTTGCTGGATTCTGGTGTTATCATGTTGCTTTTCAAGTTGTTGGAGGAATTCTTGGATTGGTGCCTGCCCATCTCTTCCTTTGACTGCAGTTAGGGGAGTCTTAGCGGGTGGGGACCTTCCAGGAAGGCTTGCACACACTCACCCCTCTGGATAGCCATGGGGACCTCCGATCTCAGCACAGGAAAAGAGAGTCTGGTGGTCCATGTAACCCACAGAGGAAAGGGCAAACTTGCGTGGGGGGGGCAGGGTCGTGTGGAACAAAGAGGCCTGCTGCAGCAGGGGCTGGTGGTGTCAGCACTCCCTCAGGGACCTTCCCGCCAGGTGCACACAAACTCACCCATCTGGACCTCCAATCTCAGCACAGGAAGAGAGCCTAAATTGTATTTTTAAAAAATCAATGCAGATCCCATCTATATGTTTTTCATTCTCAGTGAAGCTACTTCCATGTCATAAGGACATTCAAACAGTCCTGTAGAGAATTTTTTGTGCTAAGAAACTCTGAGATTTACTGCCAATTAGACTACAAGATAAAACCCATGATGCTAGTACAGTTAAAATTTCAGATAAATAATGAAGAATGTTTCAGTGTAAAAATGAGACATATTGCCAAATTATTATTAATCTAAAATTCAAATGAAACTTGGCACCTTGAATTTTGTTTTTGCATGGTTTTTCTCGAATCTAGTAACCTTCCCTTTTACCAGCTACAAGAGTGATCCGTATTCCTCAGCTTAGTTAGCTTTGGTTTGGTCGTCTCACTAAAGCTGGAACTAGCATATTAACTGTAACTTCATGTGACACCCCAAGCTATAGCTTCCCTTGGAAGCAGCTCCCAGATATCTGTCTCACAGACATTCAGACAGCTTATGCTTGCCACCTAATGATAATAAATTCGAAGAGTACTATAATCCAACATGTGGCTAGTGGGATTAATACAAAATGGGTAACTGTTACCCATTCTCTTGGCTGGCCAGTCTGCTTCTTTTAAAAAAATGCAACTATCAAGGATGGCTCTATAATTTGGGAAGCAAATCCTCTTATCTAGTTGAAGAATAAGATGATAGCTCGACAATATCAGTTAAGGACAAATACTTAGGATGCCATTGGGGATTACACTGTTTAGGAAAGTGGTGGCTGTATGTTCTCTTCCAAGATCTGTGATCTCACTAGCCCTAAGGTAGCTGGATACATTTCCAGTAGCAAGCATGATTTCCCCATTGTGAAGTGGGTCTTAAGCCCAACTAGGGAATTGTTGGTAATTTACTAATTATGTGTGCCACTACTGTACATGTAATAACAAATTGTGAATGAAGAGACCATGAATTTGAAAGAGAACAAGGAAGGTTGTATGGGAGGGTCTGAAGGGAGAATGGGGAAATGGTGCAATTATATTAAAATCTCAAAAAAAAAGAAGTAATAAAATCAGTTAAATTACAATAGGTCCCATACAATCTCACAAGCACTGCAGGCCATCCGCAATGCTATGGTTATCTTCCAGAAAACTCAATAGGAAATCCCTATTGCTGAACATACTACATGAATCATAGAATATGGAGAGCTCTAGCTGGGATTAAACTAGAAGATTCATCCCTATATGCAGAGTGTTGAAAGATGTCATGCGTGCTGCCAGAGGAGGTGGAAAGATTGCAAGAGACAGGAGTGGTAAATGAGTGAAGGAAACTATATTTCAGGGGGCTGGAGAGATGGCTGAGAGGTAAAGGGCATTGCCTGCTCTTCCAAAGGTCCTGACTTCAATTCCCTGCAACCACATGGTGGCTCACAACCATCTGTAATGGGGTCTGATGCCCTCTTCTGGCCTGCAGGCACACACACAGACAGAATATTGTATACATAATAAATAAATATTTTTTAAAAAGAAACTATATTTCAGTCACAAAAGGGCAATGTGAACTCACAGTGATCGAGACAGCAAGCACAAGCCCTGAGGTAAGCTTAAGGCAGAGAAAATCCCAGCATGGAGAAGGAGAGAGGAGGACAAAGTCGAACCCCTACCGAAGTGACTACTGACATTTGATTGCTAGTAGGAGAACAGTCAGTTTTCTTCGATGGTGTGTTACCTGATATATTAAGCATTTTCCAGGGCAGGTCACAGACAAATGCCCAGGAATTGTTGGCCAATAAATTAGACTGGGTAGTTTTAGGGAGAGTGGAAGAGGCAGAGGGAGAAACATGAAGCTGAGTAGGTTAGAGATGATCTGGGAGAAGAGGTGAATTTGATCAAAATATATTGTATGAAATTCTTGAGGAATTAATAAAAACATTATTTTTTAAATCTGTTAAGCTCATCATTTGTTAATGAAATGCCTCTGTATTGCTTTGATTAAATTAAAGTCAAACAGGACTCTTTGTTAGAGAACTCAAAGGGCATTTTTTATGTTGTCCTTGCTTACTGAAATTGGCAACAGTAGCTTCAACATAACAGGGCCTGACAGGTTGGTTCAGTCTGAAAATGCTGCTGACAGTCAAATGATGTATATTCTAATTAGTATGTCTCACACAAATGGCAAATGCATGCTACAAAACTAAGACATTAAGCAGTGTCCATTCTTCTTCTAGAGGAATAGAGAGATGTTTACAAGGATTTATGAGGTGTCAAGATAGCTCAAGAATTAAAAGCATTTGTCTCCAAGCCTGATGACCTGAGTTGGATCCCGGGGGCCCACGCGGTGGAAGGAGAGAATTGGCTCTCACACACTGTTTTCTGACTTTCATATGTGCCATTCATTGCGTGTGTGCACATTCAAGCATGCACACACAAATAGAATGCAGTAAAAATTGAAAATTGTTTATTCAATCTTAAACATGTCGCTAGAAAGAAGAGAGAAAATGGGAAACTCCAGAATTTAAAAAAAAGTGAGTCTCCACCAAAGGCTGCTCAACTCCCACTTAGGATATTTGTGAACATCTAGAAAAATTATGGTTGTAACAACTGGGCATGGTAGCTATTTGAAATCTAGTGGATGCTCACCAGGGCAACTACTAAATGTCTTCTGATTCACAAAGCAGCCCCCATTAAAAAGAGTCATCACGGCCAAGGTTGAGACGCCCTGATTCAGAGAGGCATAAATAGACTCTGTTACACACTGGCAACTCATATTGCTGCAATCCTCTGGTATTCAGGATATTTCTACTCTGAAAACATTTATTATTGATCCAGTCTGCACTAGTTTATTCATTTTTTCATTCAATTGTATTGAGCTCTTCAATGTGACAGGTATATTGGGAAAAACTAACATGTATAAGAAATTAATTTTGCTATCAAAGAAATTAGCATGCACCTGCAACTAATATGGGAAATGAGTCAAATGTGTGTTGTATCCTAAAAAAAAAAAAAAAAACATTAAAATTTGAGATAATACTAAATGCACATAGAGGGGAGAAAGAAAATAAAATGAACCTCATAATTCTGTTAAAAATATTCATTTATTCTTCTCTTCTGTATTATATCTGGACTGCAGTTCCCCTTCCCTCCTCTCGTCCAAGTCCCTGTCCGTATCTTCCCTCTCCCCCAGAACCACTTCTCCTCCATTTCCCTTCAGAAAAGAGTAGGCCTCCCAAGTATATCAACCAAACATGGAATAAGAAGTTACAACGTTACGAGGTACATTCTTATATAAGAGTCTGGCCTAGGTCCTTGACATATATGTTATGGTTGTGTAGCTTGATGTTTTTGTGGGACTCCTAACAGTGGGAGCAAGGGCTATCTCTGACTCTTTGCCTGCTTTTGGGACCCTTTTCCTTCTACTGTTTTACATTATCAAACCTTGATATGAGGGTATGAACACCTTAATTTTCTAAGCTTAATAAGCAAAGTGTAATAACGGGTAGTTCTCTCAAAGAAAACATTTGACTAACAGTTGTCACAACACTGTAGGCTAGACAACGTGTAAAACTAGATGAACATGTGTTTTAATTGATTTGCTTTCATTTCTCTTTCCTCTAGTACAACAGGCAGCAATTTGTGGAAAGAATGAAAAATGGTGTTTGTGAGAAATCGTGATAGGGTCATAGATAAAACCTAATGAAGAGTACAGAATTAGTTTTAGGATGCTGAATGCCTTGCACAAAAAAAAAATGAACCTTGGAGGAAAGACTGAAGAAACATTTCGAGTTAGTAATGGCAAGGGTCTGTGAGGATTCTGTACATTCCTCTTAGAAGTGCCAATGCTATTGGCATCGAAAAATGGGAAGATCTGGTTATTTCAAGAGAGGTTTCAAGTCAAGCAAGGGGAAGATATAGTAAAAGGGTGGTCTGGCTGCCATATGGGATGTTATCAGAAAATGGAGAGAGAAGAGAAGAGAGAGGGTGCAGTCCAGTGAAAAGAATCATGACTGGGAGTCTTGGGGTGTAGATCAGTGACAGACCACTTGCTCAGTATGTGCACGCCTCTGGGTTCAATCCCTGTGACAAAAGAGACAAAAATACTTAAAAAGAAGGAAAATTGAAAGAACCATGGGTTGTGCTACTACCAGGGGCCATGGACATGAGTAGCCTGTGTAGTCACCTGACTCCATGTTGATGACTGTGGTCCCTGTTGCCTCTGAGAGCCATGTCTGGGTTCGTGATCCTACTGCAGCTGGGGCTTGTGTTGATGTCTGTAGTCCGTGTTACCACCAAAGGCCATGTAGATGTCTGTGGTCTGTACTGTCCCCTGAAGCCATGTTGAAATCTTTGATCTGTACTGCCATATTGAGGTCTGTGGCATAAACTGAAGCCGGAGACCATGTGGAAGATCATGACCCATGCTACACCTGGCAGTAAAGGACAAGGAAGTTACTTTTGCCACGGTATTGATGACTACAGACTCAGACTTGAGAAAGAGGGATATAGAAGGCCTATATGACAACCTCTACCTTCACCCCTCAAAAAAGTAACAGACTAGACAGAAAGCCATTGAAGAGAACTCTTCAAAATTGTGATAAGGATGCTGAAGTGTAGCTCTCCACAGTTGATGGCTTCTGGCAAGGTGCAGATGGGGAAGGACTCAATTTTCTTTTATATTTAATTTTTATGTCTTTCACATCATTCGTTTCCCTGTCCCTTCATATCCACCCCCTGCCCTTGCAGCCTCCCCCAAAATAAAATAAAATAAAATTTAAGAATAAAAGAAAATGAAAGGAAAAATCTCATCATGGAAGCTGTACTGTGACAGTTAGTCACACAGATATATTTATCCACATATCTTTACTTGCAAGTGTCCACTGCAAAGAGTCATTGGTCTGGTTTAAGGCCTCTGGTTCCTGCCTCACTATTGATGCCGAGTACTCACTGGGACTCCTCCTAGATATCCTGTTGTCACCCTGTGTTGTGGAGATCCTGTAGCTTTGGGTCTGCAGGGCCTGCCCCTTCACAGGCTCCAGCAGATCACAGATGGGGGTGGGCCAACTTATACCCTGGTTCTGGGCCTGAGTAATTGCAGGGTTGGCCAGTCTGCCAGCTTCCTTCTGTACTCACAAGCAGGGCAAGATGTCCAGCATTTCTCTGGCTAGTTCATCCCTGGGTGGGGCCAGTTCTATTTTCGCACCCTCAGAGTTGGCTCTCCCACACTTAGACCATCAGAGCCAGCTCTACTGTGTTGCCCTTGTGAGGTGCGGGGGTCTCTCTCCTGAATACTGCAGCTGGTGAAGGGCAGGGACCACTCTCCTACTCTTATGAACTCAGAGCCAGCTCTCCCACCTGCCAAAGGCGGTGAGAGGCAGGGGAGAGGGCATCTCTCCTCCACCCACACCAGCACACGGCAGATGAGAGGCGGGACCAGATCTGCCACGCTCACACTCGTCAATTCACTCGCACCACAGTCACTATGGTCAGATCGACTGTGCTGCCCAGGCAAGGTGCTGAAGTTGGTAAGGGGGAGGGGCCATCCATCCCCCACCCATGCCTCTACACGGCAGATGTGGGGCTGGCCCAGATCTCTCACGCTCACATTCTCAGGGCCAGGTCATCCTGTGCCTGCATCAACAAGATTAGCTCCACTCTGCCGCCCAGAGTGAGGCCCCTCTTTCCTGAGTGTTGCCACTTGTAAAGAGGAGGATCAGGTCCCTCTCCAGCTGGAGGCAGTAGGAGGGAGTGGGGAGGGCTTCGTTTCCTTGCCCCCCACACCACACCACACCACACCATAGATGAGGGAGACAGTACCAGCTTTGCCTCGCTCATGCCCTCAGGGCTGGATCACCTGTGCCCCTGTCTACAGGGTCAACTCTACTGTGTTGCCCAGGTGAAGGTCAGGGCCCATTCTCCCAAGTGCTGCAGCCGATGAGGGCACCCCCACCTGCTGCAGTTGGTGAGAGGGGAGGGGAGGAGGACATCTTCCCTGTACCCACACCACCGAATGGCAGATCAGAGGGGTGCACCTGCTTTCCCATTCTCGTGCCCTCAGGGCCAGCTGCACCGTGCCCCTGTGAACAGGATCAGCTCTATTATGCTGTCCATTTGAGGTATAGGAGCCTTTTCCCCGAGTGCTTCAACTCATGAGGGACAAGACCAGTCCTCCCTACTGCTGTAGCCAGTGAGTGGTGGGGCTAACTCTGTCCAGTCCTATCCTCTCAGTCTTTGCTGATATCAGGAACCACGGACATCAACACAGACTGTGACTGCATCAGGGCCATGAACCCAGACAGGGCCTCAGCAGCAAACCCAGACCCATACATCACTATGGCACCTCAGTCTGCTCTTTGCCACTTTCACCTCCTCAGATATGCCTTTGCCCACAAGACATGAAATAGTCTGTCTCTCTCCCATACCAAATGATACGTTTACTCACCATAATAGTGCCCATCTGCCCTTGCAGGGCCAAGCAGGCCTGTGCAGGTCTGTGTTTTCTCCTCAGAGCCTGGGGTGGATTGCCCCAGGCCTACATATGGGTCTCCTTGCGCCACTCAGTCCATCATGGCACTAGGCAGGGCCATGATTCCTCCTCAGACCTGGGGTCAGTCCTGCACTCAGTTTTCTTTAAGGGGCTGGCCACCAGGAATCTGACCATGTCCAGTAAGTATATGGGCAACACAAATTGTACTTGTTTCTCTTCTTCTTCTTCTTCTTCTTCTTCTTCTTCTTCTTCTTCTTCTTCTTCTTCTTCTTCTTCTTCTTCTTCTTCTTCTTCTTCTTCTCCTTCTCCTTCTCCTTCTCCTTCTCCTTCTCCTTCTCCTTCTCCTTCTCCTTCTCCTTCTCCTCCCTCTCCCTCTCCCTCTCCTCCTCCTTCTCCTTCTTTTGCCACAAGGGTAGGGAGTGGACCTGGGAGGACTGGGAAGTGACAGTGATCAGGATTCATAATGTGAAATTCCCAAATAATCAATAAAATATTATTAAAAGAAAACACGGGATACAATCATACTTTAGATCATTCTAATTGCCCAATGTGATTCTTACATGTGGGTTAAGGCCAGAAAGGAGGGAAGGAAAAGATTGAGTGCTCAGTATTCCTTCAATTAAAATCAGTTTTGACAAAATGGAGTTCTTCACTGTCATAACAAGCAAGAGCGGGATTCTAGTAGAGATACCTTAAAACATGTCTCTAGGATACTCTGGAGATAGCTGCTTTCTCTTTTTTCTGCTGTGTTCCCCAGAAAGTCAAATTATTCTTATGGCTTTAACCTCACAATGTCATAACTTTATACTCAATGTGAGGCTCCCAATTCAGAGGTCCCAAGTGAGGAAACTGCTGGCTTGAGTTAGAGCTGCCTGTTGAACCAACTGCCAGGATACTGGAAGGCTGTTTTTCATGCCGTCCTCCTAACTCCTAACTCATACTATTATAGAGTGATAAAGGAGCAATTACTTTTAAAGGGGACAGGAAATAAAAATTTAAAAATAGTAATGTGTCTATAAACTAACTTTCCAAAAATAGAATAATGTTCGGTATCTTAAGGAATACCAGTATGTGATAATAAGTAGCCATTAAAATTTAAATTATGTTCTATAAATTTAATAAGATCCCAATAAATGACAATATATTTTGTCTGGAAACAGCAAGCTAAATGTAGAGTTAAATTAGAAAATAGATAATAACTCAGCAAAGCCCCCAAAATAATAAAAGCAATCAAGAATGACAAGTGCTACTATATTGAAACATAGTTATACTGGCACAAGAAATAGAGAACTGGTCCATAACCAGAAGTACAACTGTAATTGAATGATACAAATGATATGGTGTAAAAGCACACGTGGTGACGTAGCATATTACAGACCCAGCATTTGAAGCCTGTTGGGTGAAGTTGAGCCTGTTTTAAATAGCATAGAGACAACTGGGTGAAAAGGTAAAATTGGCTCTGTACTTCACAGTATGCATTGAAATCAACTCCAAATGGATCAGTGATTTATAACTTTGAATTCTTAAATGTCATAGAAGACTGAGCTGGGCATGGAAGCTCAGGCCTATAATATCATTACTTAGGAGGCAGACACAGGAGAATTTCCACAAATTTGAGGTCAACCTGGATGACAATCATGAGTTCTAGGCCAGCCTGGAATACAATGTACGACCTTCTATCAAAACATAAAATTTAAAAAATAAAAAATCTGGAGAGAAAAAAATGGATAATGCCTTTATTCTCTGGGAGGAGAAACAACTTTCCCATGATTTGGGGGAAGAAAAGTAGAAATGTTCCAACACATATTTTTCATACTCTTAAGTATCATATTCAGAAATCTCGCATCATCTCTCCATGTTTGGTAAATAAGAACATTCTGTTTTAGGCTCTTCTCTTTATTTCCATTCTCTTATTTCATTCCCCTAACCCAGTCCCTTCGTTTTGATACCACGATTCTTTTTCTCTTTCACTTGGGATAGCCACTCATGTGTTTCCCTTCTTATGTATATGGTAGTTTCCTCTGCCATATGCTTTCTCGCATCACACTTGAAGCTATACTTGGCCAACCATGGCTCAAAACATTTAAATGGAAAGTCCAAAAATAAACAGCTCATAATGTTTAGACTGCATGCCATTCTGAGTAGTGTTATGACATCTAGCATTGTCTGTCTCCATTCCAGCATGCACATTACTCGTCCCCTTATCCAACTTCTCCATGCTATAATATGCTACCCACACATTAGTCACTTGGTAGCCTTGGTCCTGAAAACTAACTATTGAAGTGTCACAATGCTTGTGTTAACAGCTGTGTAATACTCCATTGTGCACCACATTTTCTTTATCCACTCTTCAGTTGAGGGGCATCTAGGTTGTTTCCAGGTTCTGGCTATTACAAATAATGCTGCTATGAACATAGATGAACAAGTGTCCTAGTGGTATGATTGAACATCCTTTGGGTATATGCCCAAGAGTGGTATTGCTGGATCTTAAGGTAGATTGATTCCCAATTTTCCGAGAAACTGCCATACTAATTTCCAAAGTGGCTGAACAAGTTTGCACTTCCACCAGCACTGGAGGAAGGCTCCCCTTGCTCCACATCCTCTCCTAATGATAAACATAAGTTGTCATTAGTGTTTTGATTATAGCCTTTCTGACAGGTGTAAGATAAAATCACAGAGCATTTTGATTTGTGTTTCCCTGACGGCTAAGGATGTTGAGCATCTTTAAGTGTCTTTCAGCCATTTTAGAGTCTTCTGTTGATAATTCTCTGTTTAGATCTGTACCCCATTTTTAAAACTGATATTTTGATGTCTAGTTTCTTGAATTCTTTATATATTTTTGGAGATCACCCTCTGTCAGATGTAGGGTTAATAAGGATTTTTTCCCATTCTGTAGGCAACTATTTTATCCTTTTGAGAGTGTCCTTTGCCTTACAGAAGCTTCTCAGTTTCAAGAGGTCCCATTTATTAACTGTTACTCAGTGTCTGTGCTACTGGTGTTATATTTAGGAAGTGATCTCCTATGCCAATGTGTTTGAGGCTACTTCTCACTTTCCATTGTATATTTCTAGCTTCTTTATTAAAAATCAAATGTCCATAGGTGTGTGGATTTACCTATGGGTCTGCAAATTGATTCAATTCATTTTATGCTGATACCATGCAGTGTTTATTACTACAGCTCTGTAGCACAGCTTGAAATCAGGGGTGGTGATACCTTCAGAAATTCCTTTATTGTAGAGGATTTTTTGGTTGTTGTTGTTCTTTCAAGGTCTGTAAAGAATTGTGTTGGAATTTTTTTTTTTTGGTTTTTCATGACAGGGTTTTTCTAGAGATATGCCTGCCTCTGCCTCCCGAGTGCTGGGATTAAAAGTGTACACCGCCACCGCCGGGCTTGTGTTGGGATTTTGATGGGCATTCCATTGGATTTGTAGATTGCTTTTGGTAAGATTTCCATTTTTACTATTTAATCCTACTGATCCATGAGCATGGCAGATATTTCCAACTTTTGATATCTTCTTCAATTGCTTTCTTCAAAAACTTGAAGTTCTTATCATAAAGTATTTCACTTGCTTGGTTAGAATTACTCCAAGATATTTTATATTATTTATGAAAGATATTGTTTCTGTGATTTCTTTCTCAGTTCATTTATCCTTTGTATATAGGCAGGCACTGTTTTTTAACTACTCTTGTATCCAGCCACATCACTGAAGGTGTTTTGCCACTGTGGGAGAGGGACACATGGATCTCCCTAGGAAGGGGAAATAGAGATCTCCTGGGTAAACTGGGGGTGGGTGGGGATGGGATCATGAGGGATTATGTTAGAGGCAGGATATAGGGGAAGAGTATTAAAGAAATCTCTTAATTGGGGGACATTTTGAGGTCAGGTAGAAACCTAGTACAAGGGAAACTACCATGAATCTACAAGGATGACCCCACCTAAGACACTTAGCAATAATGGAGAAGTATGCTGAACTGGCCATCTCCTGTAATCAGGTTGGTGACTACCATAGTTGTCATTAGAGAGTCTTTGTTCAGTAATTGATGCAAGCAATGCAAATATCCACAGCTAAGCACTGGGCCAAGCTCTGGGAATCCTGTTGGTAGGAAGGAGGGACTGTACAAGCCAGAGGGGTCAAGGTCATCACAAGGGAAACCACAGGGACAACTAACATGGGCTCATAGACACTCATAGACACTGGACCAACAGCTAAGGAGTCTGCGTGGGACTGACCTAGGCCCTCTACATATGTATGACAGTTGTATAGCTTTGTCTACTTGTGCAACTCCTAACAGAGGGAGCAGGTCCTGTCCCTGATGCTTTGACAGGCTTTGGAAAATTATTCTTCATACTGAGTTGCCTTACCAAGCCTTAATGAAAGGGGAGGAGCTTAGTCCTACCTCAACTTGATATGCCATGCTTTGTTGACACCCATGGGAGGCCTGCACCTTTCTGAACAGAAACAGAGGACTGGATTGTGGGGGAGGGAGGTGAAGGAAGGGAATGAGAGGCAAGAAGGGTGGGAAAACTTCAGTCAGGATGTAAAATAAATTAATACATTCAATTAATAAAAATGTCCTTCCATTAAGTACATAGGTTAAAAAGCTCCTAAATAGAGCAAGAAAAAACAGATAAGATTTTTAAGGTTGGTAAGAGTTTTGATAAGAATGGATCTTTAATCCATGAAATTATGGGAAAGAGAAAGCAAAATGTGAGTTTCACTGCAACACCTGGAAATCCAGATGTTAGAGCAATGGTGCATTATAAGTGCCTGTAGTCAAGGAAGAGAAGACGTCACATCTGTGCTAGATGGTGTGTAGGAGAAATATAGCACATACACCCTTCATACAATCTACAGTTGAATCCATCACTGGCTGTTAAGCAAGGTACTTTCTTTGCAGATTTTCCTATTGTCAATCTTTCCCTTGCCCTCCTTACTATATCTTTCAAATCAATCAATGCTTGGTCAGATCACATGGGATAGGAAAACTCAGAATAACTAACTGAATCAAAGAATGGTGTCACAAAGATAGCTGGGACTTTTGGCTTGTTGGGAAATAGCAAAGAAAGGAGACTGCTTGATAGGACAGATAAGGCTCCAAGTTGTAGCCAAACCTCAAGCTCAGAAAATTACTTCTCATAACGTGGTAGAGTCCATTTTGAACTTACTCTGAGTCCCTGAGGATGAAAACCTGTCTGATCAGGTCTGTGGTCACTGGTGAATAGCCCTGCCAAAATTCTTTTTTATTTGTTTGGACATAGAATACATACATAATCTATTGGGATATAACAAAATGAAACTAAGCTTGCTCTAGTCCCGCAGTTAAAACAATTAGAGAGTTGGATTTTGACAACTGTATGGCGTCAGTCCTGTTCAGTACCCACTATTGGACAAAGGCCTGTAACTTCTAAAAAAAAAAAAAAGAAACCCTGGTCATAATCATAGAAACTCCACAAGGCATTAGTGCATAATCAGATGTTATAAAGAGAATGATAGACAAGAGAAAGACTTTTGACTTTATAGCATGTCTCCAAATAAGAACAAGAAGTGTAGTGGATATGTCTTCAACACCTACACCGCACTGAGAGAAGTCAGAGCCTGAAGCCAGCAGGACCAATGAGGAGCATCAGAACATGAATGAAGTTGGATATTTGAGCCTGGTGTGGCAGCGCATGCCTACAATCCCTGTTACTTGCAAAGTTTTAGGATTTCGAATTCAAGGCTGGCCAGGTTGACACACTAAATTCCAGACTATTGCAGTCTGTACAGTGAGAACTAATCTCAAAACAAGAAAGAAAAAAAATAGAAAAGATTTGTTTATTGGCACATTATATATATCTTGATAGGTCTTCAAAATAACTGGTAATGGGGTTTGAAGGAGCAAAGGGAGTCCTGGAATTTGAGAAATGATAGAAATAAAGAGGCTTAAGCTGAGAAGGTACACTTAGCTGAAATGTAATTTTCTTTTTTTCAGAATTCTCTTTGGTTCACCAGGAATGATAAAGCAAGTACTTTGGACTGATTTGGGTCACTGATCATAAGGAAATGCCTACTTGCTGCAGGTTGTGAAAAGTGCCTGCTAGAAACCTTGCCAGGATAGTTAGGATGGCTGTTGGGGAAAAGCACTGGGCCAGCTGAAACCTTGGCCCTGTCAGAAATGAACAATGAGACTGGAAACCTGTGTATGAACCCCTCTGCACCACTCTTCCTCATTTGGGAAACAAGGGAAATGTACTAAATAAGTAATTTTCAAACACAATTATCTCCCTTCTAAGATTCCTAATGGGAGTTTATTCTTTCTTTACTTTTTTTCTTTTTTTTTTAATTAAAAATTTTAATACAATCTTCTCTCATTTTACATGGCTATCCCCATTCCTACTCCTTCCCCTCCTCCCACTCTACCCTTCCCTCTACCCCACACCCATCCACTCTTCAGAAAGGGTAAGACTTCCCAACTTCCCATGGGGAATCAACAAAGTCTGACACTTCACTTGGAGGCAAGACCAAGGTCCTCCCACAAGGAAGGTATCCCTCCAAAGAGAATGTACTCCTAGATGCCAGTTCGAGCACTAGGGATAAATCCTGGTCCCACTGACTGCCCAAGCCTCACAACTGTCCCCCATATTCAGTGGGCCTAGTTTGGTCCTATGCGGGTTCCCCAGCTATCAGTCCAGAATCAGTGAGCTCCCACTAGCTCAGGTCAGCTGTTTCTGTGGGTATCCCCATATTATTATTCCTTCCTCTCTTGGGTTGGTCTCAGAGAGCTCAGCCCAGTACCTCGCTGTAGATCTCTGCATCTGCTTCCATGATTTTCTGGTTGAAAGTTCTATGATGACACTTAAGGTAGTCATCAAGCTGATTTTAGGAGAAGGCCAGTTTAGGTGTCCTCTCCACTGTTGTTTAGAGTCTTAGCTGGGGTCATCCTTGTGGATTCCTGTTAATTTGCATATTCCCTCTCTGCCTTTTTGTAAATTTGGATGAGGGTTTGTCTATCTTATTGATTTTCTCAAAGAACCAACTCTTTGTCTCATTGATTCTTTGTATTGCTTTCTTTGCTTCTATTTTATTGATTTCAGCCCACAATTTAATTGTTTCCTAGTGTCTTCTCCTCCTGGGTGAGTTTGTTTCCTTTTGTTCTAGAAATTTCAGATGTGCTGTTAAGTTGTTAGTGTGATATTTCTCCAGGTTCTTTATGTAGGCACTATGAACTTTCCTCTTAGCACTGCTTTTAAAATGTTCCATAAGATTGGGTATATAGTGCATTCATTTTCATTGACTTCCAAGAAGTCTTTAATTTCTTTCTTTATTTCTTTCTTGACCCAAGGGTGATTCAGTTGAGCACTGTCCGATGTGGGCTATGGCTCCAGTGGTTACAGATGCAGTGGTGGATGGTAGCGGGTGTGTGGAGTCAGCTTGGAGTCCCCAGGGCTTGGTGAGTGGGATTGGGGGAATGGGATGTTCCTCCCCAGACAAGGGCTTAGAAAGGTAAGCCCTCTGAGTGGGAACCCAGACGCTTACCTATCCAGCCTAATGGGAGTTTATAACTGTAGCTAATACAAAAATCCTAACTATACTAGTTTTTCTTCTACATATATATGAATGACAAAGTGTAAAATATATAGACAGTAAAAAGTTAATAGTTAATAATAATAAGTAGAACAAGTTTAACAATAAACCTTAATAAAATCTATTTGAATGTGATCTCTTTAAAAAATATTTGTTTTGTACACCTTCAGTAATGTAGCAGGAAACAATATTAACTCAACAAAATCAGTAGCCCTCATTTATACAGATGATAAATGGGTTAAGAAATAAATCAGAGAAACATCACCCTTCACAATAGCCACAAATAGCATAAAATATTGTGGAGTAACTCTAATCAAACAAGTGGAAGACCTGTATGACAAGAACTTTAAATCTTTGAAGAAAGACATTGAAAAAGACACAAGAAAATAGAAAGATCTCTCATGCTCTTGGGTAGGTGCAATTAACTTAGAAAAAATGGCAATCTTACCAAAAGCAATCTATAAATTGATTTATAAACCCATAAAAAAATCCCAGCAAAAAATTCTCCACAGATCTGGAAAGAACAATACTCAATTTCATATGGAAAAACAAAAAAGAAAAACAGAATAGCCAAAACAATCCTGTACAATAAAGGAACTTCTGGAGGCATCACAATTCCTGACTTCAAACTTTACCACAGAGCTACAGTACTGAAAACAGCCTGGTATTAGGGAAAAAAACAGACAGGAGGACCATTGGAACCAAATCAAAGACCCAGATATCAATCCATACACCTAAGAACACCTGTTTTTGACAAAGAAGCAAAAACTATAAAATGGAGAAAAGAAAGCATATTCAACAAATGGTGCTGCCATAACTGGATATCAGTATGTAGAAGAATTAAAATAGATCCATATCTATTGGCATGCACAAAACTCAAGTCCAAATGGACCAAAGACCTCAACATAAATCCAATCACACTGAACCTCATAGAAGAGAAAGTGAAAAGTACACTTGAACACATTGGCACAGGAGACCACTTCCTAAATATAACCCCAGCAGCACAGACACTGAGAGAAACAATTAATAAATGGGACCTCCTGAAACTGAGAAGCTTCTGTAAAGCAAAGGACATGGTCAACAAGACAAAACGGCAGTCTATTGAATGGAAAAAGATCTTGACCTAGCCCACATCGGACAGAGGTCTGATCTCGAAAATAAACAAAGAACTCAAAATATTGATCATCAAAAGAACAAATAATCCAATAAAAATGGGGTACAGCCCTAAACAGAGAACTCTCAACAGATGAATCTAACATGGCCGGAAGACACTTAAAGAAATACTAAACATCCTTATCCATCAGAGAAATGCAAATCAAAACAACTCTGAGATTCCATCTTACACCTGTAAGAATGGCCAAGATCAAAAACACTGATGACAACTTATGCTGGAGAGGTTGTGGGGAAAAGGGAACACTTCTGCATTGCTGGTGGGAGGAGCACAGCCCGTTTGGAAATCAGTATGGTGATTTCTCAGAAAATTAGTAAACAACTTGTTTCAAGACCCAGCAATACTGCTTTTGTGTATATACCCAAAGGATGCTCAATTGTACCACAAGGACATGTGCTCAACTATGTTCATAGCAGCATTATTTGTCATAGCCAGAACCTGGAAACAACTTAAATGCCCCTCAACCAAAGAGTGGATAAAGATGTGGTACATTTACACAGTGGAGTACTACTCAGCAGAAAAAATAATGACATTTTGAAATTTGCTGGCAAATGGATGAATGGATCTAGAAAATATCATATTGAGTGGTTAACCCAAACCCAGAAAGACAAATATAATATGTACTCACTAATAAGTGGGTTTTAGACATAAAGCAAAGAAAAACCAGCCTACAATTCACAATCCCAGAGAACCTGGACAACAATGAGGACCCTAAGATACATGGATCTAATCTACATGGGAAGTAGAAATAGACAAGGTCTTCTGAGTAAATTGGGAGCATGTGAATCATGGAAGAGGGTAGAAGGAGGGGGGGAGACAGAGATGAGTGGAGAAAAATGTATAGCTCAATAAAAAAAATAAAAAACAAAAAAACCTGCTTTGTAAGCACACATTTTATTTCTGTAACTTCCTGTACCCATTTAACATTCTAAACATTGTAAACTAGCATAAATAGATAAATACATACATACAAAATACTCTCTTTGTCACCTAGATATGATAGGAACTGTCAAATTACAAAATAGTAGCAGCTCCATACCTATTTCCGTTTGGCTCACCTCTTCCAACCTCTGGCTATCACTTCTATTGCCTTTTCTTAGTTATTCTAACTCTGTGCAATAAGGACTAAATGTATCAACCTTGGTATTCTGAAAATTAAAAGCAGACACAGCACTAAGCGACAAGAGCTCTCTGAAACATTCAAGCTCCAATAGCTCTCTTTCCTTTGACAGAGATCTTTCTTAGGCCATGTGCTGAGAAACCAGTATATCTGTAAATCAACACTCGGGTTTAAAGGCCAAGTAATGGTCTGAATAGAATAGTGCAGGGCCTTGTGAACATCATTAACCACTTCTACCCTATAGCACTCCAAGGTCCCTAAGTTCACAATTCACAGTGGATGATTCCCTTGTTCTTCTACCTTGACTGGGGCCTTTTAGTGCCTCTTGCCACATTTGGAACATTATGAAGGATATAATGGAGGCCAACAACTGAGTGACCAGTCTCAGGGAGGGCTATTGACAAAGCAATTGCAAAATTGGTGCCATTTACTCTTGGAGAAGTGAGGCAGAGCCTGGCATATTAATGGAAGCTGGAGGTGAAGGGTAGTCCTGGCTCTCAGTAGCAGTAGTAATCAGGCTTGAAGAGGCCATTACAGACATGCTGAAGTACTGGGCTTGCTTCTCAGTCTACTCAATTTGCTTCATATTAATCCTACCCAGATGGCCTTTAGCCACTGTCTCATTGAGCTTCTTAGGCAGAAGAAATCCCCAACAATTTAGTTGTCTGCATGGCTCCATAGCTCTCAGTCTGTGCCATAACTTAGTGTGGCCCATGGCACAAACCAGGTTGACTAACCAACCCTCGGTCAGGTGGAAGATCTAGTGTCTACTCTTCAGGTAGCAGGGGACCATCTGTGGCTTGATGTTCATTTTCTCCACAGTATCCTTGCTGAGCCACTTCATATCAGTTTTCAAATCGAAGTGTCCAATCACAGTGACATCATCCTTCATCTGTCCAAAGTGCTGGCCAAATTATGGTCTACACAGTGATTTCCAGGACAGCTACAGAGTGAGGCCCTGCCTCAGAAACAAAAATAAAAACACAAAGTACTGGCCTAGGATGATATCCACACAGCCTAGAGTAGGGACAAAGATGCTTTCCTCCTTACAGGCTTGATTTATGGAGTTACACCTTGGCACTCCATGGAAGCTGTCCTGCAGTACATTGAACAGGTCAATCTCATTAATGATGAAATTGAGCCTCAAAGCTTTTCACGGCCCTTTCTCACATTGTTGTAACCTGCTAACACACCATCTTGCCTCTAATCAATACATCTGTGGCCTGATTGTTGTCATCTATGAAGGACACCAGGCATCCATAGAGGTTGGAAAACTTGTTATCGGCGATGAAATCATTGACATTGTTGGCAGACACTTTTGGTCATGATCTTGTAGAGGCTGTGACCCTGATCATTGTCTTCTCAGAGATTTCCTAGGATGCCTAACAGAAGCTGTGGGTACTTCATATGACTGAGGTTGGTAAGGTCACCACCATCATCCAGAATCATGTTGCAGAGTCTGTCCTTTAAAATGTAGCATCTGCTCAATGTACCATAGGTTCTCTTTAGCTGTTTTACCCTTCTAGTCATACACTGGTGTCAGCCTTGGCTACAATGATCCTGAGTAGAGAATATGCTGCATCTGGACCACCACAACTCATGACTCAGGGCCACCAGAGTCTCAGTGAGGACAACAATTTCCACAGTCACCCGCAGGCTGCTAATAATGCAGCAGTCACTTGGAGGTTGAGTATGTCTCCCTTATGCAATCTAATCTAGCATGTCATTCTTGACAATGTCTAGGACCTTTTGCTCCCAGGCAACCAGAATGAGCTCTGTGACTTTGTAGGGCAGTTTATCAGACATGCTGGCAGGGCTTCCTATCAGAATGATGGATTCAGAAGAAGCAAGCTGGGTGTTGTGGGGCAGACTCTTCAAATATGTTATACTCTGTATATCAGCAACGACATGTTTTTCCCTTTCCTTATTTAATCAGAAACTTTCTTACTCGTTCATTTAAAGGAAGGCCTTTATAACTTCTCTTTGGCATATTAGGATTGCTATTATCACTACACTTGTGCTTCCAGGATACAATTAAGTAAAAGAAATGTTACCTGAACATAAACACTGCTATTCCACAACAGTTTATCTAATAGCCACGGTTAGTGGGCTAGCAGATTATAGAACATGGGTGTGCTGAATAAAGGGAGAACACATATCCTCAAGCAAAAGTGCTAGACTTTCTTCACGTTACTCAGAATGCTATGTGATTTAAAACATGAACTGTTTCTGAGATTTTCCATCTAGTAATTTTAGACCCTGGTTAGCAGTAAATAATTGAAATTCCAGAAAGGAGACTTTAAATAAAGGTGAACTCCTATAGTATTACTTGGAACACTCGACCATATGGAGTGCCTGAGCTGAGAAGGTTCTCATGACCCTGGAACTCTAATTCCCATCTCTCCCAGAACAACAAATATGTTCTGTTCTATTTATGGGAGCTACTTCACTGGTTTTCTTTGAAGGGTACTTTTAACAGCAAAATAATGTTGGATAATCACTTAACTGAACTAAACTAGGAATTAATAAGAGATTATTATGGTGAAGCCATACCGGCTGAACCATATCGGCAAGAGAGAGGGATACCTATCTGTTAGCTGTTTCACTCTGGACTGTGTGAGAATCCAGGCAAAAGGAAACACGTGAAAGAAGTAAAGAGTGGTCACATGGCCATGCCATTTGAAACTGTGTGGGCAACAAGGAGATGAAGCTAGGGAGATAAGGGGGCAGAGGAGGTAGCCAAAAGAATCAGCAGAAGACTACAAGATGTCTGAGGTGGGCTGAGGGCAAGTATGAGATACATAATTGCCATAGCATCAACCCATCTGTTTTCTCACCTCCATGGAAGAATGGACTGTTTCTGTAATCTGAACACTCATTACTAGGTCTGAAAGCAGATTTACAAATATAAAATCTATCATTATAATGCTGAAATACTTAAAAGTTTACAAACTCAACTCCCCTCCCTTAACTGGAAGTCCATTGGTCACATAATGAGCTCACGTTTCACAGGGGTCCAGATACTAAGACCACCATGAAAAGCTGTCTTTCGGTTGGCAGCTAGCTATCATCACGCGAGGAGAATTTGAAAACTGGTAATGTATTTTTCTAGCATGAGAAAGTATCATCCATTTATCAGTTCAAATGCCTGAGCTATCGTTTGCTTTGTTCAATATTATTTTTCAATTCTGTCTGCTTCTAATAGAGATATAAATACTCAGTGCTGAAAACTGAATTCAGAGGATAATTACTGGATTAGTATTAAGTTGCAATTATAGTAATTTAATGATTTCAATTACTTTGACTTTCTCTTTGACAAGGATGACTGAAACAAATTGAAATTGGAACTGATAGGTCATGTAGAGGTAAGATTATTGGACAGCATCTTAGATGGAAATATTCAGTCCCAAATATGCCTCATTAGAATCACAGCCAAAAAGTACTGCCAATCTTTCCTTATAGAAAGGAGGTTGGCATATCTTGTCTCCATCAATAACATTCATTGTGGTCTTCTAATTTCCAACAAAATGTTATGTAGGAAACAATCGATCATTATCCAATATTATAGTGTTTCAACAGCTGCCTCCAAGATGATAAATTAAATAAAGCAATCAAACCCTGGCTTCTTTGAAGATCCGGGCAAAAAAAAATGTGCATTCTCTAGGTCACCAAGACCCACATCTTGCTCACAGCATGCAGTTCCTCAAATTCTTCCATTTGAAATATATGAAGTTCCTCCCTCCATGTTTTACAATGTCCAAAACAAAACAAAAAACCCCCCTCTCAAAACATAAAATGAAAAAAATCCCCACAAGCCAGGAAAAACATATTATTTAAAGAGGAGAAGAAAGTTCTATTTTAAACATTAACAGAGTATCTCTGTTTACAGACCTCACAGCTTCCAGAGTTGCAATCGACTCTGACAAGGTTCTGAGCATTTCCAGAATCCAATGATTTTTCAACCAGAAGTCATTTTGCTCCTTGAGGGACACATTTTCTAATCTTTGGAGTCATTTTCTGTTTGTACAATTTAGGAATGCATTAAGATGTAGTAAGTAGAGGCTAAGGATGCTGTTAAGCATGGTACAGTGTACAGTAGGGCCACCATGACAAAGAATAAGCCAGTCCCAAATTCCATTATTGTTAAAGTTATGGAGGCCCACCTAACCTTATTCAGTCTTCATACAACATTTGTAGGTTCATCTCAGTCAGCAGTTGGGCGAAGTAATTTTTTGAGGGTATACACAGCAACCTTTCAGGGGGTGTGGTCTATCATACCATATTGGTCTAGAAGCAATCCCCAGGTTCTCATCTTCTGTAAAAACAAAAGAACCTCTTTTCCAAAGCACCATATCCTTAGACCCAAATTCTGAAGTCAAGATACCTTTATAATATACCTGCTGATTTAGCTTAGCAGCCCATACAAGGAAATGTCTCTCTGTACTTAGCTCCTTCACAGTCAAAAAATTCAAAGAAAACACAATAATATACAGAATACAGACTCTCTGTGAATTTTTCATTTTACGTGGCTTATTTTTCTTTACTCCTTTTAATCTATGACTAACTGTACTCTGTCTCTTTAAAGACTTTACCCTTTTTTTAAAGCTTTAACTTTATTTTATGACTCTCTATACTCTTTTCCTTTTCTCTCCCAAGCCTACATATATTTATCCAACATTGTGACTCATTTAGAGGTCTTTATGTCTGAATCTGTCCTATTATGAATCTATAATTATTTACTGTCCAGGAACAGTTTTGGTTTATGCTTTTAAAATGCTAAGCGCTCTTAAGAATTTAAGCTGTGACATTACTAAAGGTCAAATACAATACTGCCTGCTTGCCCTGCCCAGTCTAGCATGGCAGAGCTGCTTGCACTTCTGAGCTGAGCACACCTCCCCAGGTCCAGGCACACAGCCAGTCCAAGTTGCCATCAAGCAAGCTGCAGCAATCTGCTCACAAACCCCATCCAAATGCTCTGTCTCCAGAGCCAGAGATTGTGTTGGCAGAACAGCCCAGAAAGCCAGCATTTCAAAAACACCACATTTTTTCTGCTGCAGCTGAGTCAGGAAAATCTCTCTCAAAGTAGCTGCAGCAAGCCACCAGCAAACAGCAAAATGCTGCATCAAACTCTGTTTTTTTTTTAATCTAGAATTTCTTTTTAAGTTTTCTCAGGTTTTATATGGATATAGCCGACCACATTGGAGTGCAAATTGTTTCAAGGAGAGGGCCCATTTGTTCATCCCAGCTGCCCAGCTAGCTTACACCCAAAATAACCACACAGAAATTGTATTAATTAAATCATTGCTTGGCCCATTAGCTCTAGCCTCTTATTGGCTAACTCTCACATCTTGATTTAACCCATTTCTATTAATCTGTATATCACCACATGGCAGTGGCTTACCAGGAAAGATTCAGCATGCCTGACTCTGGCAGCTCCATGGTGTCTCTCTGACTCTGCTTTCTTTCTCCCAGCACTCAGTTCTGTCTTCTCTGCCTACCTAAGTTCTGCCCTATCAGGGGCCCAAAGTAGTTTCTTTATTAACCAATGAAAGCAACACAAAGACAGAAGGACCTCTTAAGTTGTTTTTGCCAGATATTTTGTCATATAAAGAGACAAGTAATTAATACATTTAGGAACCAAGATGTTAGGATGTTTATCGGAGGAAAGGCATTTAATTGGACTTTGGAAGATGCTGCAGAGTGAATACATCTCCTTCAAAATTAGGATGTAAATTAAGTGATAGTACTAAGAAGTTAACCTTTAAGATAGTGAACCTGAGTCTCTCCTCTCTCTTTCTCTCTCTCTTGAATACAGTTTTAGTGCTATAAGGAGACATAATGACCAAGGCAACTTACAGAAGAAAGAGTTTATTGAGGTCTTGCTTACAGTTTCAGAGGCTGAGTCCATGACCATTATGTCAGGGAGCAGGACAGCAGGCAGGCAGGCATGGTGTTGGAACAGTAGCTGAGAGCTCACATGTTCAGATAACAACTATGAGACACACACAGAGAGATCCAAATGGAATTATGTCTTGAGTGACATATCTTCTCCAATAAGGCTACACCTCCTCATCTTTTGCAAACAGTTCTACCA
>PVIU01019596.1:0-36077 GCA_004026605.1 Ondatra zibethicus
TTTTTTATATAGACAGAAAAGGGGAGGTGATGGGGAATTCCCCTCTGTATGCTGTGAATATGGTTTGTTAATAAAGAAGCTGTCTTGGGAAACTAAACTGAATGCTGGGAGAAAGAAAGCAAAGTCAGGGAGAAGCCATGTTACCCTGCCAGAGACAGATGTGGGATGGAACTTTACCCAGTAAGCCACAGCCACATGGTGTTACACAGATTAATAGAAATGGGTTAATTTAGGATATAAGAGTTAGCTAAAAATATGCTTAAGCTCCTGGCCAAACATCATTGAAAATAATATGGTTTCTGTTTGATTATTTTGGAGCTGAGCATCTAGGAACGATCAAGCAGCCTTCACCAAAAAAAAAAAAAAAAAAAAAAAAAAAAAAAAAAAAAAAAAAAAAAAAAAAAATACAAAAAAAAAATACAAAAAAAAAAAACCTCTTTCTGGTCCTCACTCTTATATTCTTTCAGTTTTGAGCCTTGGCCAAGATCTTTGCTCATTATCTTATGTTCAGTATTGATTTAGTACGATAATGCTTAGTGTGTGAGAATTAAATTGATAACAATAACAGTTATTCAATACATAGACACATGCATTCAAAAATGACAATTATTCCGCTGAGAATCATAACATGTTTCCTTTACAAAGAATTGTTTTAAACTTATATTGTGTGGTTGAGATGGGGTGGGTTTTATGGGGTGTTTGCATGCACACACAAAAAATAAAGGATAATTTTCTGGAGTCTTTATCTCTTTCCACTATGGCTCAAAATGTGGAATTCAGGTTCTTAGGCTTGCACAGCAAGCACCTTTACACACTGCGCCCCCTACCAGCCCTCTTCACAGTTTTCAACCACTGTTTTTATTCAGATCATTGACATCCTCAGACTCAAAGCATTAACCTGATGGTTTCCTTTCTACTCAACTGAAATTGTTTTCTGTAGTTGGCAGTTCAAACTCTCTTCCCACTATGACTCTGCTTTGAACATTTCATCAGACTTGGACTACATATAAGAAAACATACATATAAAGAGAAAACCACATAGAATACATTCTCCCAAATAAAAACTACATTCCCAGTTAACATCCCTTAAGTCATTTTTGCAAGAATGTTTATGCTAGAAATCTACAATAGAAAAGACCTAAGGCAATTAATATGGACAACTAAAAGAAATGACGATTACTTCAGAAGAATTATTGCTCGCAAAATCTGGTTGATTTTAGTGATGATCATTCATGTAGGGTTAACATTATACAGATAATAACCTCTTTTCTAAATTTTAGTTCTGTTTCAAAGTGCTTCTTGGCTGGATAGTTTTTATTCCGTAGTAAACTTCTATTTAAAGGCACATTAATACTTGTCCTCTTCAATCTCCTTCAATTTAGTTGTGAAGAATCTCTTTGATTTTGCCAGCGGTCACTGACACCCACATGCCATAATATCCACATGCCCTTTCTGGTATTTCTCACAGGTGATTGCCTGTTGGCATTTTATTAGATGTATGTATAGAAATTATCTTTGTTGTCATGCATACAGATAAGCACACAATGTTAAAGAAGCCCTGTAAATAGAAAGTGTAAACTGAACTTATTATAAAACACAGCTTTAGTTTTGTAGTTCAATTAAGAAGGAAAAAAATAGCAAGGAAATGATCAATTTTCCCCCTAGGAAATTCACATTTATTTCCTTAAATAAAATCCTACCGACCACACTTATTACTACTTGTTATGATTCCTCTTTATTTCATGTCCAGAATACTGTAGTAAACAGCTCTGTTTGTTTCATGATAAATCTGATGCTTCAAATTGTCCCTTATTGGGTACCATCTGTGCTCAGCACTGGCAGATATACTTATTATAGGTTAATATGTTTGTTATGTTAATAACCATTCCAGCCAATAGATCTATGGAGAGAAACATCTGACTATGTGATGTGCCATTAACAAAGAGTCCTTTCAAACAGTAACAAAAGCACCTGCTCTCCAGTTTTAGGGATCTCTTAGCTTCCAAGCACATTTCTAGACTCTTTGTTTTGTGCTGGTGTTGACATTCTCACAGCAGGGTTTGCCAAAGACCCTGTCTGCCAAAGGATACTTTGTCTATCTGGAAATGCCAATGTATGCTAATGAGATATCACCACAGCAAGTAATAATTAATTATTCAAAAACATATGCCTGCTTGGTAAGACACCCAGTAGAATGGGGTCAATAAAATTAGCAGCTAGTGAAAGCACAACAATTTGGTTGAACAAACTGTTAATTTCAGAATTAAATTTTACTGAGAATTTTTTTCTTTTTGGCTTCCTTTATTACTTATTTTGTATGTGCTATGTGTTCTTTGTGGAGAAAAATATTTCGCCACAATTTTCTCCTATATAAAACTTAGAAATCCAGTGACAAAAATATTTCTTTAAGTAGATTTCTTTCATAAAATCATTTATTTGGGGAAAGAGACTCTTACATAGATTAAAGATCATTGGAAAAGACATCATAAAATAAGGGTTCTAACATTTTCTCATTTTTTTATTCTCCCCAAAATAATATTTAGTCATTCACCACATAAGTTTCATTATGCTTAATTCCTAATTATAAAAAAATTGTAGAATTATTTATTGTTTTTTTCAATGTTAAGGATTATAATTCAGTGCTTTAATTATTATGATCAGGTAACTTCTCTAAAATAGCTTTTGGAAGACAAATTTTGATCAACAGTAAGAGTTTTGGCAATCTCTTTCCTCTAATTAAGTCCTGGCTTCACCAAAGTTGCCCACACTTTTCTCCATATACTATGTCAACTTGACTCAGGTCTTCTCGGATTCTGACCTGGGACACTGCTCCTTCACCCTCATTCTGGCCTTCTTTGTGTTTTTCTTGAGCTTGCACTATTGCTTCCTGGATTTCATTGTGTTTGTTGTTTGTTTGCTTGCTTGCTTATTTCTTCCTTTTCCCCCCTTTTTTTGGTATAGCTATTAAAATAGTTCCTCAGAAATTATTATGATGGTAAATTTACATTTATCTTATATTCATATGGTGAATATATATACATATATATATATACCTGAAAATATTTTATTTTTGATTCATAATTAAGAATAAAAACATGAAATCCAAAACTTTGAGAGAAAACTTAAAGAAATGGTGGTCATTCCATTTGACTGTAAGGAACACTCTACTTTTCTTTAGCTTTCAGAACCACAAAAGAAAGTTCCATGAAAATCTGGATTATTTTCCCTGTGTGTGTGATATTTTTATTGTTTGCTGGGATTTTTCCAGGAAGATTTTGGGATTGTCCCTATAGGCCAATGTTTTGAAATTTTATGTGTTATTCTTCAATATGTGCCAACTTTTGTCTATGAACACAGAAATTTTACCTACCAATTATCTGAAATCTCTAATCATTTCTTGGATTTTGTTTCCTCCATTTTCTATGACCTCTTTTATATACATATCCTTTGGTTTGGGGGAGTCTAGTCTCATACCAGAAGAACTTTTTTACTCATAGGTTTTGGCTGCCATCTTTCATGTCAATGATTTCTAGTTATTCCCATTTAAGGACAGAAAAATGATGGGAGAGGTCTACACTCCTGGATGATCATGTTCAATCAGCAGCCTCAGCACACATCCTATGAAGAGGCCATTTCATTAGGAGACTTAAAAGTGACTCACTTTACGTTTGTCTTTTTGGAGACTTACATTACCCAGATTGACATTATCGTATTTCTTATCTAGAAGATATAAGCTTTGCTGGAACCATTATGGGATCAAATGATTAGAAGAAAATGGGGATTTCAACATTTGGAAAAAATGCTTGAATGATCAATACTGTACAAAAGGACTATTAAAGTAATTGTCATAAATTGATAGATATGTATGTTACAGTTAAGAATATTTGCTATTAAAAATATGTATTTTTATATTATTTAACCTACATTTAAAAACTCAGGGGAGGGCTGGGGACAGTGATTCACTCATTTGAACCCAGAACTCAAGAATTAGAGGTTAGTTTGGTATACGTATGAAATACCGGGAAAGCCAAGAATACATAATGAGAACTTGTCTCAAAATCTACCAAATAAATAAAAAGAAAATAAACTCAACTAATAGGAACACCTGTAAAAAAAATGTGTATTATTTAAAAAGGAAAATGAAAGAAGACAGAGAAAAGAAGGAGAGATAGAGGGAGAATGGTGTGGGAGAGAGAAAGAGAAGGAATCAATTACCATGTCTAGTTCTCTTTAAAATATTGGCCAGTAGAACAGAATGCCCAAACTTCAACTCTCTCTCTCATTGATTCTCAAAGCAGTCGACATTTTTATTGGCTTAGTGGAAATCTCTTTTCATTTTAAGTGGCCAACAATGTGTAAGACATCCAGGAACAACCAATCAATTTATACAGGGTAAAAAATACTCAAACGGTTATTCTTCCCATAGTTAATGCTATCCGTCATTGGAAATAACAGTAAATGGCATAGTTCTGAGAGCTCCATGCTCAAAGCCATAAGAATAATGTAAATTTAGCTCCAGGGCCATCCCCCAGCCCTTTCAAAGGCCCTGGTCTTTGAATAAGCTGTCAGAGTGCAGGCTGCTCTGCTCTGTAAAAAAGGCAAGAGTCACCTGGCACAAAACCACAAACCTGAGCAGTGCAGTCAGGAAGCCTGAGAAGGTTCTTTTGTTACAGAGAACAAAGAAAGGAGCTACACAGTTTAAAACCACCAGGGTTTCTGAAATAAGTGAAACTATTTTTGTTGCAGAATTTTTTTTAAAAAAAGAGATTCTACCATATCAAAGATATTTACAATCAAAATAAGCTATGCACTTACTTTCTCAAGCAAAAGTTACTTATATTGAAAAAAGACTAAGCTTAAAAATTCCAAATTGACCTATGGTCCTTACAGAGTCTTTACAGCAAAGCATACATGTTCTACATGCAATTGTGATGAAGGTGTGTGTAGTGTCTTTATCATGTTGAAAGGCAATTTCCATGTATAGTCACATGATACGAGGAAACAAATGTTTAACACTATAGGCAGCCTCCTCCAAGCACTACTAATACCTCCAGTAAGAAGGAGAAGGAAGGACAGAGAGTGCTGCCTGCTTTCCTATAGCATTTCGGGGATAATGATCATTCTAGACTATGGCTTGCTGTCATTTTCATTCTCCACAGTTTAATTTTCATGAACAGCTTTTTGCTCCTAAAGGTGTGCAAAATCATCTCATACTTCTGTGTTAACCAAGAACTGCAATAGTTTGCTCATCCACAAATAAGAAATTGCTGAAGGCTGATTCATAGTCATAAGATAGAGTGAAGATATGACATATGAATAGGTTATAGGAAGTATGTAGTCATAAGGAATGATTGTATAATGCCAAACTTTTCTCTACTTTATAGCTAATATTTTCTGATGTTTTCTGTCTGTATTCCCAACAACCTCATCATTTAAGTAAATACTTCATAAGATATTAGGAAAATAATTTTTTTCTTAAGATATAACATTTAAAATATATAGATATACACATCTGGCTGGAACCCAGGTAGGCCACCTGTGCCCTCCTTCCCCCTTCCTCCTAGACTATCTAGAGTTCTGGTGTGCTAGATTTCTCACTCTCAAACTCCTTATCCCCACACCTAGCCCACATTCATTTCTGTATTTTCCTCACCAACACACATTAAGAGTTAGTTATCAAGGTAGGAGGCATACTAAACACAAACAGACAGTACTGAAAATGAAACTTTCCATGAAACATAATACCCAAAACCTTAAATGTATAGAAGAAAGAAAGGATAAAATCTACAAGAGAAAAAGTCTAAGTCACATAATGACAGGCCTACAAACCAACACCTCACTGTTCAATGAAGAGTCTGAAAGCCAGAAGGCTTCTGAACCCAGCACAACTATAAATCACAATTGATGGATAAAGAAAAAAATTTCAAGCCAAAAAAATTAAACAATTTCTGTCTTCAAGACAATCTGTATAGAAGACACTAGAAGGAAAAAATAATATAAAGAAGTTAACTACATCCAAAGGACACAAGTAATAAATAATCCCAGAATGCTTAATTCAAAAGAGGGCAAAAACTACACCAACACAACAAAATAACAGGAATTAATAAATACTGCTCAATAATAACTCTCAATATTAGTTTCTCAATTCTCTAATAAAAAGACACACAGAGAAAAACATATTAGAATAGCACAGGAAAGAGAATTCATATTTCTGCAGCATCCAAGAAACACACCTCACCATCAAGTACAGACATCACATTAGGGTAAAATGATAGAAAAACCATATTCTAAACAAACAGAAGAAGAAGCAAGTACACATAGCTATTCTAATATCTAACAAAATAGACATCAAGTCAAACTAGTCATAAGAGATATGGAAAGAAAAATCCACCAAGATGATACTACAATTCTAAACATTTTTGTAACAAACATAAAGGCACCCATTTCATCAAAGAAACACTATTATAGATAATATCGCATATTGATGCTGTCATCATGATAATGGACAACTTTAATACCTGGAGCTCACCAATAAACATATCATCCAGACAAAATGTAAACAGATAAATGCTGAGTTAAATAACATCATAAATCAAATGGACCTAATAGAATTCTATAAAACATTTCAACCAAACACTAAAAAATAAAATTTTTTTCTCAACACTCATGGAACCTCCCCAAGATTTATCATATATTATAGCACAAAGCAAGTCCTTAGAGATATAGAAAAATTGAAATAACACCCCTAATTCTATGTTATCACAATGGATTCAAGCTAGATATCAACAATGCAGAATGCATACAAACCTATGGAAGTTCACTCCTGAATGAAAATTGTGTCAGTAAAAAAACCAAGAAGGAAATAAAAAACTTTTAAAAATTGAACAAAAATAAAAACACAAAACGCAAAAATCTATGGGACACAAAAAAGCAATTCTAAAAGGCAAATCCACAGCACTATGTGAACAAGCAAACAAGGAAAAAAACAGGGACATACCATTTTATTAACTTGAAATCTCTATAAAAATAAGAAAAAATAATATCCATAAAGAGTAGACAAGAAGAACTAACTGAATTCAGGGATGAGATAGAAACAAAAGACAAAGAACTGGTAAAATGAAGTACCTTTTTTGTTGAGAATATCAACAAAACTGACAAACCTTTAACCAAATTAAGCACAAGAAGGAGAGGGAGAATCCAAATTACTAGAATTAGAGATAAAAAGAAGCACCTTATAGCATACCTACTCATAGCTTGAAGTCTTACCTAAAGCAATAATACAACTGGAGAAGATCAAGGGTATATAAATAGGAAAGACGCCAAGAGAATCTTTATTTGCAGATGCCATTATTTTATGTGTAAATGGCCATAAAAACTCAACCACAAAACTGCTACAGCTGCCACTTTTAGCAAAGTAGTTGAATACATAACACACAAAACCCAGCGGAAAACAGGGAAACAGTCTTTCACAATAGTCTCAGATATGTTTGGGAATAAATTTAGTCAAACAAGTGAAAGACTTACAAATAAAAAATGAAAATAGAGTTATAATTATAAACCTGAATAAAATTAAACTCCAAATGGATCGATGATCTTAACATGAGGCCAGATATCCAACAGAAGGGAAAGTAGGAATTTACTTTAACTCATTTGCACAGGAAAGGACTTTTTGAACATGTCCTTGATAGCACAGGCATCCAATAAATTAAGTCATATTTTTACTTCAAGATAATAAACAAATTATTTAATAAACATTACTTCATGGAGTTGAAAAACTTCTGCAGAGAAAAAGACACCACCATTCATTCAAATCACTGCCCAGAGAATAGGATTCTTTACCAATCATGCGTCTGACAGAGAGTTAGTATACAGCCTGCACAAAGGATCAAAAAACTGAACATCAAGATTACAGATCACCAAATTTAAAAAAAAAATTAAAAAACTGTAAAGAACTGTAGGGTTTTTTAAAACTCATTTTTCTTTGATTTTTGGGGTCCTACCATTCAGCTCCCTTATAAATAATCACAAGGAGATTTATTATTGCTTATAAATGCCTGGCCTTGGCTAGGCATATTTCTAGTCAGCTTTTCTTCATTTAAATATTACCACCTACCTTTTGCTTCTGGGCTTTTACCTTTATCTCTTTCTGTATATCTTTTCTTCCCTTCGTATTCCATGTCTGACTGTGTAGCTGGGCGGCTGGCCCCTGATGTCTGCTTTTCCTTCTCCTTTTATCCTTGATTGATTTCTTCTCTTTTTTTTCCCCCTTCCTATTTATTCTCTCTGCCTGGCAACCCCACCTATGCCTCTCCTGACTAGCTATTTGTTGCTCAACTTTTTATTATACCAATCAGGTGTTTTAGATAGGCAAACAAACACAACTTCACAGTTAAGCAAATGCAACATATAAGAATACAACACATCTTTGCATCATTAAGCCAATGTTCCACAGAATAAACGAATGTAACACATCTTCAACTAATATTCTGCAACATAGAACTAAACAAAGAATTCTCCAAAGATAAAATTCCAATGACTGAGAAACACTTAAAAATGTTCAACAGCCTTAGCCACTGGAGATATTCAAATCACAACCTCTTTGAGATTTTAACATACCCAACATTTGACAGGAGATGCTTGTGAGGATATTGGAAGAGGCAAAGACTTATTCATTGTGAGGGGAATCCAAAATGGTACAAACACTTGAAATCAATGTAGAAGTTCCTCAAATGCTGAAAATAGATCTACCACAGGATATAGTTGGTGTACCTCTCTTGGCCATATATCCAAAGAACTCAGTAGATACTACAGAGCCCTTTACTACCGATGTTAATAGCTACTCTATTTGTAATAGACAGAAACTGGATGCAACCTAGATAACTATCCGCTATCCACTGATAAGTGGATAATTGAAAACATTGTACATTTACACAGTGAAGTATTATTCAAATTTCAAGAAAAATGAAATAATTGGTAATTGGATGGAGCTAGAAACAATCATCCTGAGTGAGGAAAGAGAAATTTGGAAAGACAAACATGCAACTGCATGTTTTCTTTTATATGTGGATGTCTTCTTTATGCTTTAGATACTATGTTTCAATTTGAATAACTATACAGTTTAAGTACCTAGTAAGGGACCAGGAAGGAGGAGGGTATCTTCTAAGGAAGGGAAAACTAGAGTATAGTGTTATAAAATGATAAAGGAAAACTGGAACAAAGGATTAAATGTGGAGGGAGTTGGGAGGGAAGGGTAAAGAAGGGAATATAACAAGGCTTATCTAATGCTAAAGGCATTTTGAAGAACCATATTGAATCCTATTACTGTAGATACTTATCCTAAAAGATACATATGTATGAAGGAATTTAAATTGAGTCAACAAACAATTGGAGAGACAATGCTCCAACAAGACATCCTATTATACCAGAAATGAGTTACATCTTCTTCACTCATTGGCTGAAAGGATACAATATATTCTTCAAATATTATAGGCTATATGTTAGCTTCCAAACCTGACGGTAAGTTCCTATTTCTGAAAATACCACTTATGTCATTAAACATGGAGAAATGGAACCGGTTCATAACTAGATGCTTCACCTCTATCAACTTAACCAATGTATGTAGTATTAGAAGAGATAGTTTGTACACTACCAGGGGATAAACATAATCATCACTACCACATACTGATGAATCCTGGAATCTAATATAACAACCTTTTCTGCAGTAATTTTCTCTTTCCACTGTGGATTTAGGCTTCCACAGTAAGCACTTTTACTCATTGAGCCCCTTTACCTGCCCTCTTCACATGGTGTAGGAGGGTCCTTCTGTATTTGGGTTGCTTTTATTGGTTAATAAAGAAACTGCCTTGGCTTATTGATAGGGCAGGACTTAGATAGACAGGGAAAGAGAACAGGATACTGGGAAGGGGACAGAGAGTGAGAAAGAGCCCCCGCCATGAAGCTCCCAGGTCACACACGCTGAATCTTTCCCGGTAAGCCACGACTCGTGGTGACACACAGATTATTAGAAATGGGTTAAACAAATATGTGAGAGTTAGCCAATAAGAGGCTAGAGCTAACGGGCCAGGCAGTATTTCAATGAATACAGGTTCTGTGTAATTATTTCGGGTACGCACTGGGAGCCGGGTGGGACAGAACAAGGGGCCCGGCGCCGGGAATGCAGCCCGAGCCCCTCATTACTACAGATTTAACCACTGTTTTCATGCAGCCTTCCCACAAGATATACTGGTTCAATAGCAGCACAAATGTTATTCAGTAATCAGCTGCTTTTGATTGGATTTAAGGCCTACTCCATCAGATGGAACCCATCCCTGACACTGCAAAAGTGTGCTAGAACATAAGACAAGATATGTCAGAGGCCTAAGAAAACCTACTACTCTTATTCTGCTGATGGAAAATAGCAATAAACAACTCATAGTGACATACTGCTGCACCTATACTCATTACTACATCACAAAACCCACACGAGACAAGAGTCTTCTTTTAGGAGATGTTTATTAACACAGAGATCTGCAGCTGGACAATGTGCAGAGACTGAGAAACTGTGAAACACCCATCAATAGAGGGGATTTTTTTTATCAATGCCTTTCCCTCAAAGCTCAGGGGGTTTTGTAGAAATGGAGCCAGAATTAGTCAGAGGTGCTAGAGGGCTCCAAGGAAACCATGGGGTTCATGCGCATGTGAACTCAGAGACAGTGACAGATGCATAAGTTCTGCCCAAGTTCAAGACAGAACAAAAATCCAGCAAGGAGAAGAGGAAATAGGCCCAAAGTCCCACCCCTAACCTAGAAACCTTTTGTAATTTATACAGGCTAGGAGAGAGAAAATCAATTTTCTACAACAGAGTAACATTGAATATATCAACTATACTCTAGGAGTAGTTGGCCAACACAATAGACACAATAGATTCTATGTCTTTGTTGTGATTTTGTTCTCTCTCTCTTCACTGTCTCTTTGTTTTTTTATTGTTTTGATTCCTTTTTTATCTCTATTTGAGATAGAGAGAAAGAAAGAACATGAAGTTAGGTGCAGAGGGAGATGGGGAGGGTCTAGGAGGAGTTTGAGAAGAGAAAATTTGATCAAAATACATTGTCAAGATGCACACTGTAAAAATTTAAGAAACCCAATAAATGCAAAAAAGTTTAAATACATAGAGGTAGTTTAAGACTTTTTATACATTATTTTCCCTTTTTGATGCACAGACAGAAAAGCCTCCACTGAATATTTCATGATTTGTATTTGATTAAGACTAGCTATATTCTAGAAAGTTTCCCATTACTCATTTCAACATTGAGCGGCTCATCTCATTTAGTACATAAACCTCATCAATTCATGTTGGAAATAAATTGTTATTCACAAAATTCTCATTCCAACTTAATTTTCTTCTCTGAGTCAATTTGTGCTGTTAATATTTATCCTTTTCCTTGCTTCCATTCTGGCTTTAGATTTTCTTTTTTTACCACTTAACTTTTCTAGCTTTGCCTGGCCTTTGGTTATTCCTTTCTTCTTCTCCTCTGTCCTATAATTCTTTTTGGATTATTTCATGACTATGCTTTATCTATCATTCTATTTTATAATTTTCACGCTTCTTTTTTAAAAAACTCACTCCGTGCAAACAGGATGTTTTAACTGTGTAGCTGTGTGTTTGCATGTTTATTTTTATCCCCCCATATCTCCATATATCTGATAAATACTTGGACTTTAAATTTTTTGAATTTATCTGTGTTCATTTTGTCCATTAACAATTTATACTTTCCATGCTGTTAGTTACTGAAATATTTTCTCATGACTTCAATGATCTGGAAGCATTTTTATTGGATGGGTCAATAAAATCTTTTAAAAGTACCTTATGTGTTCATTTTTTCTTTTTTGTGAGTTAGTGCTTTGACAGTATTCTACATGTATATAACACATCCTACATACCGCCTCTCTACTTTCTTTTCTCTCTTTGCCACCCTGATCAATATTACCTTCCCAATAACTGTCCCTTTCCCAGATTATTCATGAATTTGGCGTGGTTGTGTCACCAGTTTATCTGTGTGATCTTCAGATTGGGACTATGCACTGCTGCCTGGTAGGGCCACCAGTAGGAAGGAAATAAGGGCATCTGACTTTCTTTCCTTCAGTAGATTTGCAGGAGATAGTTGTAAATGATCCAAAGTAATAAAATCACAGACATCACAAAAGAAAAAAGAATCATGAGGGAACATTTAAAAATCTTATATTCCACTGAGTTGAAAAATATAAAAGAAATGGTTTTCTAGATAGCTGTGACCCCCTCAAAGTTAAACTAAGATATAATCAATAATTTAAACTAGTCTAGAATAAACAATGATATTGAATCATTAACAAAAAATATTCAGAATAAAAAGTTCAGGTTCAGATTAATTCACAGAAGAGTTATATAAAACATTTAAAGAAGAATTACAACCAATGTTTCTCAAACTACTTCCAAAAATAGAAGGAGAAGGAATACCCCAAACTCCATTTACAAGGACAACAATAATCTAATACTAAAACCAGATAAAGATACAAAACAAGAGAGAGATAACAACAGACCAATATTCGTAATGTACATAGATCAAAATTCCTCAACAAATTCTTGCAAATTAAATACAGATATACATCAGAAAAGTCATTCACCATTATCATGTTGGCTTTATAATCAGAGGAACAGGGATTGTTCAACATACACAAATCAACAAATGTAAATGAACTTCAAGACAAAAATGACTTCTTCATCTCAATGGATTCAGAAATGACACAACAAAATCTAACATCCTTTTATGATAAAAGCTCTACAGAGGATAAAGTTAGAAGGAACATTCTCAACATAGCAAAGGTTGTATATGGTAAACACGTTGTTGAAATTGTGCTGAATAGGGGACAACTTGAAGCAAGCCCATGAAAATTAAGAATAACCCAAAGCTGTTGACTATATCCACTGTTATTTAAAAGTGCTCAAAGACTTGGCTAAAGCAATAAAAAAGGAGAAGGAAATAAAAGTAACATAAATAGGAAAAGAAACAAATCAAAACACTGATTTTTTAGATAGTATGTTACTCTGTATGAGACCCTTAATACTCCACGAGAAAAGTAGAACTGATCAAAACTTTCAGCAATATTGCAGCATACAAAATTAACATACAAAACTCAGTAACCTCAGCCTATATTGATGTCAGTCACAATGAGAAATAAATCAGGAAACATTTCTATTTTAAAGTACCACAGAGCAAACCACACCAAAGAGAAAAAAGACCTCTACAATGAAATTCTAAAGCTAGAAAGAAGGAGATAGAGCATGGCAAGTTGACTAAGAAGAAAAAGATACTTGTTGCTGAGATTGAAAACCCGGCACCCACACGGTGGAAGAAGAGAACTGATTCTTACAAGTTGTCTAGGCATGGACCCTGGGACAAACATGTATGTGTATGAAAGCATGCACGTGCACACACACACTTAATACATATGTGTATATATGTTCTTTCTCAAGGATTGGTAGAAGTAATACTGTGAAATGGTCATTTCATCAAAAGCAAACTTTAGGTTCAGCACAATCCCAATCAAAATCTCCATTCCATTCTTTACAGAAATAGAAAATGAATCTTACAATTCAAACAGAAACGTAAGAGACCCTGAATAGTCAAAGCAATCATGACCAAAACCAACAGTGTTGGAAGCATTACCGTGCCTAATCTCCAAGTTATATCATAGATTCATAGTAATAAAAAGGAAATGGGACTGGAACAGAATAGACACACACATTAATGGACTAGAGTAAACAACCAAACATAAATATATGTATTCACAACTATGTGACTTTTGACAAAGTAGCCAAGAATATACACTGGAGGAACAAAAGCATCTGGTTTTGAAATCACTGGGTATCTGTTTGCATAAGAATGAAACTTGACTCTTGTCTCACTCCCTACCACAAGGAGAATGTAGTAGGTACACTACAACTTCAGACACAGGTTTTAAGCAAGACTCTGTTTGCTCAAATAAGACAAATAATTGATGAATGGAAACACATGAAGGTAAGAAGCTTCATCTAGGGAAGAGACAGTTTAAAGAGTGGGAGAAAAGCTATATCTGAAAGAGGTTTAAAAAATAGGATACAGAAAGAGCTCAAAAAACAAATTTCAAGAAAACAAACAACTCAATAAAAATATGGGCTATACACCTGAACAGGAAATTCTCAAAAGAATAAATATGAATGAATGATAAATAATTCTAAAAATTATGTGCAGAGTCATTAATCATAAGAGTAAAGTACATGTATTTATTATTTTTAAGACATAGTAGAACTGTTTTGCCCAGGCTGAGTAGAAGCTTGCATTTTTCTGCCACAGCCTCCCATGGACTAACAGAACCATGCCATTGTTGAAATAAAATATATTTTATAATTTCTTATATACCCTTATAACTTTAATAATCTTTATATGGTTAGTTTTGTTTTCTATGTGCAAAACTCACATAATCTTAAATAAAGGTATTTTTTACTTTTTGTTTCTATCTTTATAATTCTAATAACTATAATTTGTTATGGAATGATCTTTTTGTACACTGTAAAGATATGTTGCATTCATTTAATAAACAGATAAATTGTCAATAACTGGCAGGAAGAGGTTAGGTGGGACTTGTGGACAGAGAGAGAGTTCTGGAATGAAGAAGGGCAGGAAAACATGCATATATAATACATACATATATGTGTGTATCTATATATAATGTAAAGTTAAATATTATAAATGGTTGTCTGTATGTATAAGATGAAACTTGAACTTGATCCTTGTTCCTTACCTTACACTTCAGCTTCAAATAGATCAAAGACTACAACAAGAAAGTATTTGGTGTGCTAAACCATATAAACATAGGTTAAAAACTTTTTTTTTCCGAGACAGTGTTTCTCTGAGTAACAGCTCTGACTAGCTGTCCCTGTGTAGACCAGGCTGACCTCAAACTTACAGAGATCCACCTGTCTTTTCCTCCCATGTGCTAGGATTAAAGGCGTGCACAGCCACCACTGCTTGGCACTTAAAACTTTTAAACAGACTCTAGTTACTCAAACAAAAAGACCAGCAATTGGTGAGTGGAACAAAGAAGCTTCCGTACAGTGAAGGAAACACTCCATCTAGGGAAGAGACAGCTTAAAGAATGGAAGAAAAGTGTACTTCCCACTTACTCCTCTATGAGGCTCAGTGTGGTAGGCTCTATGTTGAAGTATTTGACCCATTTGGACTTGAGTTTTGTGCATGGTGATAGATATGGGCCGATTTTCAATCCTCTACATGTTAACATCCAGTCACGTCAGCACCATCTTTTGAACATGCCTCTATTTTCCATTTTACATTTTTTGATTCTTTGTCAAAAATCAAATGTTCGTAGGTGTGTGAATTAATATCTGGGTCTTCTATCCAGTTCCATTGGTCCTCCTGTCTATGTCTATGCTAATACCAGGCTGTTTTCCCTATAGTAGAGTTTGAAGTCAGGGAATGCAATGTCTCCAAGTTCCTTTCCTGTACAGGATTGTTTTGCCTATCCTGAATTTTTTGCCCTTCCATATGAAGTTGAGTACTGTTCTTTCGAGGTCTGTGAAGAATCTTGCTGGGCATTGCATTGAATCTGTAGATTGCTTTTGGTAAGATTGCCATTTTTACTGTGTTAATTCTACCCACCCAAGAGCATGGGAGGTCCTTCCATTTTCTGGTGTCCTCTTCAATTTCTTTCTTCAAAAATTTAAAGTTTTTATCATACAGGTCTTCTATTTGCCTGGTTAGAGTTATCTTGAGATATTTTATGCTATTTGTAGCTATTGTGAAGAGTAATGTTTCTCTGATTTCTTTCTCAGCCCATTTATCATCTGTGTACAGAAAGGCTACTGATTTGAGTTAATCTTGTATCCTGCTACATTACTGAAAGTGTTTATGAGTTATAGAAGCTCCTTGGTAGAATCTTTGCTTATATAAAGTATCATATCATTAGCAAATAGTGAGAATTAGACTTCTTCTTTTCCAATTTGTATCCTCTTGATCTCCTTTTGTTGTCTTATTGCTCCAGCTAGGACCTCAAGAACTTAATGAATAGATATGGAGAGAATGGACAACCTTGTCTTGTTCCTGATTTCAGTGAGATCACTGTGATTTTCTCCCCATTTAACTTGATTCTGACTGTTGGCTTGCTGTATATTGCCTTTATTATGCTTAGGTATATTACTTGTATCCCTGATCTCTCCAAGACCTTTATCATAAAGGGATGTTGTATTAATGCATGGCACAGTAGACCACTTCCTGAGTATATCCCCAGTAGCACAGACACTGATAGAAAAAGTTAATGAATGGGACATCCTGAGACTGAGAGGCTTCTGTAAAGTGTGTGTGTGTGGGGGGGGGGACTATCAACAAGACAAAATGGCAGCTTACAGGATGGGAAAGGATCTTCACCAACCCCACATCATACAGAGGGCTGATCTCCAAAATATACAGGGAACTCAGGAAATTGGTCATCAAAAGAACAAATAATCCACTAAAAAATATGGAGTACAGACCTAAATAGAGAGCTCTCAACAGAGGAATCTAAAATGGCTGAAAGACAATTAAGGAAATGTTCTACATCCTTAGAAATCATAGAAATGCAAGTAAGGACAAGTCTGAGATTCTACCTTACGCTACTGAGAATGGCCAAGATCAAAAACACTGATGACAACTTGTGCTGGAGAGGATGTGGAGTAAAGGGAACACTCGTACATTGCTGGTGGGAGTGCAAACTAGTACAGCTCCTTTGGATATCAGTGTGGTGATTTCTCAGAAGATTGGGAAACAACTTTTCTCAAAGCCCAGCAATGCCACTTTTGGGTATATGCCCAAGGAATGTTCAATTGTACCACAGGGATGTGTGCTCAACTATGTTCATGGTGGCATTGTTTGTCATGGCCAGAACCTGGAAACAACCTGAATGCCCCTCAACCAAAGAATGGATAAAGAAAATGTGGTACATTTACACAATGGAGTACTACACAGCAGAAAAAAATAATAACATCTTGAGATTTGCTGGCAAATGTGTGGATCTAGAAAACATCATATTGAGTGAGGTAACTCAGACCCAGAAAAACAAACATCATATGTACTCACTCATAAGTGGCTTTTATAAATAAAGCAAGAAAACCAGCCTACAATTAACAATCCCAGAAAACCTAGACAATAATGAGGATCCTAAGTGAGACAGATAAGGATCTAATCTACATGGAAAGTAGAAAAAGACAAGATCTCTTGAGTAAATTGGGAGCATGGGGACCATGTGAGAGGGTAGAAGGGAAGGGGAGAGGAAGGGAGGGGAGTAAAGAAAAATGTAGCTCAATAAAATCAATAAAAAAGTTTTTTTTAAAAAAGAATGGAAGAAAAGTTTTTGCACCTGTATATATTTCATCAGGCATGGCCACTGGTTTGATAAATAACAAGGAGACTCATCCCTTGTAAGGACTATTTCACATCTTCTTTAGGATTGTAACTGAAAGTATTCCTCTTTGGGAGAAGTAAATCTTTGTCTTTCTGATATATAATTTTCAGAAACAGTGTTTATTTCAATTTTGAGATAGGAAATTGTGACTGATCAGGTGAATCCTGTAAATATGTAAGAACATCTTTTGTAGCTAATGAAACAAATTATTTAGCTTATGTAGTTTCAGTGCTATTCCAAAATCATATTTATCTAGCCTGTTTTAAATAAATATAGACACATGTGTATCACATAATGGCATTTAAAAGATCACATACCCTATTTAACTAAACATATATGTTTATTTTTAAAGATCTCAAAATTTCACAAGACATTCTGTTTTCATAAACATTTCCATTCCTTCTTGACGAAGCTAATAAACTTTGATATAAAACTCATAATACTTAAAAGAAAGCTATTAAAAAGTCAAGTGTTCAGTGTGTTTTATTAAAGGCATACATAAAGGAAAACCTAGCAACTTGTGGCCTATCTCAGTTAACTAAAATGTAGACATTCCTAGAGGAGCAAAGATGATTTCTCATTAGCCAACCAACATCCCAATTTCAGCAGGAGCCATGTGCCAGAGTATAACTGGCAAACTCATTTGTAAAGAATAGCTTTTCCAGCTAACTCAAACATTTCCTTGAGACTTATCAATGAAGAGAAGAAGCAGGGGCAATAAGGAGGCAGTAATGAAAGAAGGAACAAAGGGTAGAAGAAAAGTAGGTAGGCAGGGTAAGTGGGAAAGAAGGTTAGAGGGAGGGAGGGGGGGTTGGAGGGAGAAAAATGGTAACATGCTAAAGCAGATGTGGATCCAAGTCCTCTGTCACCTGCTTAGTGACATGCCACCATATGTTAGCTACTGTACTTAAGATGTTTGTGGCAAAGAATTCATTAGAAAGAATGTTGACAGGATAACTGTGGGAAGTGGAAGACAATTGAATACTGAGTTTTATTCCCATTAATCCTTTAAAATGTCCAGCTGCTACAGGATACAATGAGCAAGGTGATGAAAGAAATAGGTTTGTATTTCTTTTCTTAAGGGATGTAGCTTACGAAGAGAAAAACCTATTTATATGAGCATTTTAATATGAAAAATGAGTTCTGAATAGACTAAATTTTAATAGATGGTGACTGAACTTAAAGTTAAACAGAGACTACAACATGAATATGTACACAGTTATTTGTTCCCATTTCCCTTTGTGCCCATGGTGGCTTAGTTCCCTTTTAGCTTACCTGTGCCATAGTAATTATAATCTGAGAACAGAAGTTGAACCTCTCCAATCATTAATACTTATAGATGCTTTGGGTGGAGTCACCACCAGGGCCATTTCTGCCTCTGCTTCTGTAAGGAAGGCACAATAATACTTATCTTCCGCACAGCAATACTCAGTACTAATGCTAGTGGTGTCCACAAGCTGAGTCTTAGTAGGACGGTAGCCTAGTGATCTGATATATGAAGAAAACTAAATTCTCTGTCCTGAAAATCCAGAAACTAAATGCTTTTTGCATGTTCGTGATCGCCAGTCTTCTCTCACAATAGTGTAGCTTTTATCAAACTTTAAAAAAAAATCAGTATATGTCAAAAGGCAATAACATCTCTTACAATAAAAAGGGGGGGTGAAAATAGTGTTTTCTGGTAGAGATAACCCTTCTGCATACTTGTGTTGGATTCTTCAATCTCCAAAGGAGGTCGTTCATATAAATTCAGTAAAGACAGTAATGTGTGAATCTGATAGTACCCTGACCCTATCCACCTTAGAAAGCAACTCTAACATCTCAAATAGTAAAACCTAGACCAAAAGTAACCTCTCCTGCTGCCAAACAGATAGATAGCCTATATCTGAACTCAATTTACAAAACAGGGACATCACTGTATGTTAGCCACTTTAATAGATTCAAGTTTATTTTCAGCATAGACATCCACCTGCAGCAGAGAGTAAAGCAATTCAAGACTAAAAGGGAAAAGTGCTGACAGGCCAATAAGACAAAGAGAAGGTGTCAATTAACCTACAGTGACAGACTTGTGGGGAAAAAAGAAGAATAGTGAATCTATTTATTCATCTTCAAATATAGTTTCACTGGGACATTTTCTCTTCCTTCAAAAATTTCTAGATGCGGTAGACATATTCACATTGCATGTTGCAGAAAGCCGTCAGTAGCTTGATATCATAACCTCAAGGTCTAATCCTATTATACTAGATAAAAAAATATAAGCATGCATACGAGACCAGAACTTCTTAAGAAATACATAAAGCATTTTAGGTGCTTGACCTCTAAGTGTTGCTAGAACACTAACAGGCAGCAATCTATGAATCCAGAGATGGCAGTAAACAGGATTGCTTCCAGTTTATGAGCTGTTAAGCCTGTTTCGTAAAGCAGTTCATGGTGACTGACAGTTAAAACATTGGGTCACTCACTAGTTCCTGTGTTATGTGCTGAGTGGCACAAGGCTATGAAAAATGATGGTACAAGGAGGAAAATCTTACAACAAATGGTCTTCTTGTGCAGCCACCTATAGGAGGGATGCACAAAAGGTGGAGAAATAGTTCAAAGCTATAAACATCTCCAAAACGTAAGTCTCAGACTACAGCAGGCAAAGGAAATAGCCATATATAAAACAATTTCCAGTGACAACACCACACTGTCAATATTGTTGTGTTACCTAGGGCAGTGTAGCTCGAGGAAAGATTAAAGTCACCTCTATTCTAAATGGTTCACGTTCAGAGTTGTGACAGTCTATACCAATCAGCTGAATAGTTGTGAAGATCCATTCCTTATTTTAATAACTTTGCACAAACTACATACATTTTATGGCCACAGATATCTATGTGAAATGCACTACACCATGTATTCAGAACTTCTCAGTACAAATTGTTAACTGAGTGCAGAACACATCCTCTATTTTCTCATTCTCAAGATTGCCAAAGGAGAAGTGGGCTAATGTAAAGGAAATACATTTCTAGATGCCAGAATCAGAGAAGCAATTCACAGAAGTGAAAGCTCAATTTGAATAGCTGTGAATCAGGTCTAAGCAGAGGCAAAGAATGTAGGTTTCCAATGCAAATCCAGAAGCCACAACCCTGACAGGTAATGAAGTAGGTGTGGGGAGTACAACTGTCTGCAATGGAGAGCAAGCAGTATCATACTTGACTATGGGGAGAAAAATCCCTCCTGCAGAAACCAATGTATTTAGAAAACACTGAGCCTGAACTCATGGTCTGCACACAACAGAAATCTACTTAAAAGGGAAATTAGCCAGAAGGTGCCTAGAAGTGGTAACAAGCAAGCCACAATCAGACAGACCTTCATGTCTTAAGATATTAACTGTTCATTTGTAGTGAATCCCCAACATGTATGGACTCAACGCTTTTAAAAACCAATTGGGAATTAAAAGTAATATAATATTGAAATGATAGAAACATCTTTGGTGGTTGAAAGAAAATACCCTGCAAAAGGAGTGACACTTTTAGGAGGTGTGGCCTTGTTGAAGTAGGTGTGGCCTTATTGAAGGAAGTGCTTCAACTCAGTGGCATAGCACTCAACTAGCTTGCATAAGACTTCAAGTTCAATGCACAGCACTGCACACACACACACACACACACACACACACAACATGAATTCAAATTCTATTAAGAGACAAAAAAGGTACAGATTGTCCCCAGACACATCTTAGAGACTAATAGAAATGACTATAGCCAAGAAGCCAGGAGGTTCCCTTACAGTTCATCCTACACTGTTTCTCAGTCATCAGATTTGGAGTGCTGGCAGCTGATGAGCAGTTCCCCCAGCTTATTCAGTGGGAGAAAAAATTCACAGAGGGAACAGCAAGTCAAGACCACTGATGTAGGATTCCCCCCTGTATGCTGTAATTACCATTACTGAATAAAGAAAACTGTCTTGGCCTGTTAATAGGGTAGAACTTAGGTAGGCAGGGAAAATCAAACTGATTTCTGGGAGAAAGAGGGCAGAGTCAAAGACAAGCCATGTAGCCTCCTGGACATAGACACTGGAACTTTAGCCAGTAAGCCGCAGCCTCATGGAGATACACACATTACTAGAAATGAATTAAATTAAGATGCAAGAGTTAGCCAATAAGAAGCTAGAGTTAATGGGTCAAGCAGTGATGTAAACAATATAGTTTCTGTGTGATTAGTTTGGGGCTGAGCAGCAGGAACAAAACAAATGGCCTCCTCCAACAAATTGGCACCCATATATATGGCCAACTAAAATCCACTTAAAAACCTGAGAGAGCTTGAAAAGGAGTTCTAGACACAAAAATACAGAGTTTAACACAGCTTCTTGCTGTTTGCTGGTTGTGTGCCACAGCTCTTTTAAGAGAGGTTTTCCTGACTTAGCAGTAGCAGAAAAAAAGCCATGCTGCTTTGAAATGCTGGCTTCCGGGCCATGCTGCCAGCACAACCTCTGGCTCTTTCAGGAAACTGAGCATTTAAGTGGGGGTTGTAAGCAGTGTGTTACAAACTGTTTAATGGCTCAACATAGACCCCCTGCATATTTTGAACTGGGGTGTTATACAAGGCTCAGTGGCAATGAACACCTCCTCCATGCTATGTTGGAGCAAGCATGCAGTTCCATATTTCCCCCTAGCAATGGCACAGCTTAGATTTTTAAGAAATGCTTAGCATTTTAAGAAGTGCTCCTAGACAGAAAAGAATTACAGATACACAATAGGACAAATTCAGACATAAAAGACCTCTAAATGGGTCACAGTGTTGGATAAATCTATGTAGGCTTGGGAGAGACAAGAAAAAGAGTATAAAGAGTTGGAAAAGAAGTAAATCATTTTAAAAAATAAAACAGCCTTTAAAGGGACAGAGTACAGACAGTCACAGATTAAAGGAGTAAAAGCAATAAAATAAATATTAAAAAAGTAATAGATTTAAAAAAAACATGTAAGCTCAGTAGGCCTGCCCTTGGGACCGGGAACCTCACCCAACCAGCTGAATTTGTCCTATTGCTTTTCAGATCTTCACGTTGAACTCCAAAAAAAAAAAAAAAAAAAACATGTAAAGATGGAAAATTCACAGAAAGTCTGGATTATGTGTATTATTGTGTTTCCTTTGAGTTTTTTGGCTATGAAGGAGCTAAGTACAGAGAGATATTTATTATACAGACTGCTAAGATAAACCAGCATATATATTTTAAAGAAATCTTGATTCCAAAATCTGAGTCTAAGGAATCAATTGTTGAGTCTAAGGAGTTCTAATATTATTGAATATGTATATAACCAGAATGTTAGCTCTTAGATTGAAGCTACACCACTTGGGGAAATAATGTTTTTCCCCAAGGGTCATAGACTAACAAAAGCCCCAGTGCCAGTCATAAAAACCTTCTCTAGAACTGTTGGTTAGGGGAGTCAAAGAGACTCCTAAAACAATAGAGGGTATTTTCATTGCCCTTAACTGACTTGCAGAATATGAAGGTAAGTCCCTGGATCTGTAGACACCACCTATTTCAGACATGGTACTTTGAGGACTCAAGCTGGCAATGACCTGGAGGTGTTCTCCATTAGAACGACCTTCGTAGGTATCATGAAAGCTGTCAGGGGAGAAAAGCAATTAATACACAGTTATAAACCTTATGACCACAATGACCAGAATGGCAAGATATCCCAAAGAGTGCTGTAGTGGCAGCTGTATTTCTAGGGTAACTAACACCTGCCTAATCATTCGTAATCCTGCTCAATAGAAGGGAATTAATGTCTGGAACTGTAAGTCTAGACAACTACTTGTGCTTGGTGAGGTCATAGACCCTAGAGGAGAACTTACTACTGTTACTTTCCTAAACCAGTATAATCTTGAACTGTTTCCTACATACTTATACCCACAGATCGGTGTAGCTCTCATTCTTCATCAAAGGTGTGTGTGTGACAAAAATCATAGACACCAACTCTCCTAGTGGTGTCTAGCCCCAAATGATATATCTACAGATAATGCCTACATCTAAGACAAACTGCAGACTATTGAACCATAAAGATTGTAAGAGCCTGGAGACCAGGGTGTTAGCTGTTCAATAGCGTTTTCTATATACGACAGGGAAGTTGTACATATGAAACTTCAAAATTACGGTCACACAAACAAGACCTGCACCATGACAGTCTTGTCAACATGCAATTGGGAAGGGGGAATTCTGCAAAGTCCAATGCTATATAAAGAGCCACAGATAATTAATGGCCCCTTTCAGAAGGAGAATTGTTCTTCTCCAGGGATAAGTCTCTGGTATGTTGTCTAAGCCCAAGTGGTCATCCTTTAACACACACACACACACACACACACACACACACGAACGCAAAAGGAATAGACTCAGCAGATGTGTTTATATGTATGTGTGTGCATGTGTAAAAAAAATCTAAAGAAGAGCTAATGAATTTGAATTTTAGTGGGAGGAATTGAGGAGTGAAGAAGTAAAGATATAAAGACAGTATTCATTTGTGAAATTCTCAAAAAAAATTAAAAATGGAAGGAAGGGGTCAATTCTAATACTTGTAATACCAATTCTAGAGAGAAGGAGACAGGAGGATCCCTGCTATCCAGCCAGTCTACACAAATTTGTGAGCTCTAGGTCCAGAGAGACACCATGTTTCAAAACCTGAGGAGGAGAGCACTTGTGGAAGATACTGAGCTGAACCTCTTGTTCCCTCACACAAGTACACACATAAGCACACCATGTGCATAATAGATAAAAATAAACAAATAAATAAATGGGCAGGTCTAGAGATTTTTATCTACAAACTATACAAATACATGGTGAGACAAGAAACTATACGTCAATGTTTATTAGGAACAAAATTCTAATTATATTCCAACATTGTGTGAGAATCATTTCAGCATTGAAGTTAGTTTAAAATTGAAAAATTAATTAATATAGTACCCCATATCAATAAAAAGGCAAAGCATTGTGATTGTCTTAATCAATATGTAGGAAACACTATAAAATCCATTCCTCCAAAACGAATACACTGAGCAAATTGGGCTTAGAATTTAGGTCAGAGTTGGACACTTGCCTAACAAGGGAAAAACTCTTAGTTCAATGCTAAGATAGAGGGGAGAGAAAGAGAAAGAGAGAAAGACCTTTGCTTATTATATGATAGAAATCACAGTAATAGCATGAGTAAGAATAAAATATATAGGAATAAATTTGTTACAAAAATTGCAAGGATTCTACACTGCAGTCTATAAAATAATGTCTCAATTAATAAAAGATTTAAATAAATCAAGAGACATGGTATGTTCTTCTAACAAAATCCTTAGTATCGATATGGAAATATTACCCAAATTTATCTACAGTTGCAAGGTGACAAGCCAATTGCTGTGCTTGCCACGGAATTCATAAATATATTAGGTGCTCAAAATAACTGAAATTACTTCCAGAAAGGTATCGAAATTGAATGAAATATATTTCTTGATTTTTAAACTCAGCACAAATATCCAGTTATGAAGACAGAATAATAAACAGCTATGAAAACGAAGTAAAAGAGGGTAGTTCAGGATATGGGGGAAGAATGGGGCAGAATGGGGAGGGTGAAAATCAGCGCTAACATTTACAATACACTGAATTCAAAACCAGTGCCAGATATGCCAGTATCTCTACACAATGTGATACAATAAGACATAAAATGTAATCTGACCCTTGTCCCACATATTAAACAAAAGTAAAATATATGTGCAAAAAGAACACTAAAACCATAATCTAACCAATAAGAAATACAGGTCTAAAAACCTTTGTGACTATGAAGTTGGTAATGTTTGCTTTTTTCTTTTTCTGTTTGTGATGAGGACTTCATGCATTGAACAGATCAGTTTTACACTCCTAGGCTGAAGCCATTTTCCAGCCTTATGTCCTGACTTGGAGGAAATGCATTTATGGGTCCCCAGGCCTGCGGGTGCAAGGATTTGCTTAAAATAACAGTAAAGGTACAAACAACCTCAATATTAAAATAATAACTTTGAATTGGTCAAATAAAAGTTTTGCTTTTTGTTTTTGCAGACACTGTTAATAAAGGGAAATGAGCAGCTGTAGAGATGGCTCAGAGGATAAAAGATTGTACCAATAAGCCTGATGACCCGAGTTCAATTCCCAGAACCTACTTGGTAGAAGAAAAGGGACTACAAAAGTAATCCTCTGACTGCTGCATGAATGACATGGAATGTGCACAGGCTTACTCACTCATACACACACACACACACACACACACACACATAAACACCGTGTATCTGACATAAAGCTTATACATAAAAGAAGTAAATAACTCCAAGAATTCAAAAGTAAAAATGCAAATAATGTCATTTCAAAACGAACAATGGTATAGATTTATCCAAGGAAGATTTACAAAGAGTCAATAAATGCCTGTGAAAGTGTTTACGATCCTTAGCCATCCCTGAAATGCAAAGCAATATAATGATGTTATTTGGCAGTAAGAGGAATTAATTACTAATGTATGTTCCATAATAGAGGAACCTAGAAAACATTCTGTCAAGTGAAAGAAGTCATTCATGAAGATCACATATTACATGATTTATGATGTGTTTTGCAATGTTCAAATCTAAAGAGACAAAAAATTGAGTCATTGTAACCACAGGGCTAGGCTGTGGTAAAGATATGCTGGGCGACTTCAAAAGTATTTATTTACCTTTGTGAACATTTGGAATGTAACTAGATTCAAAAAATTTCAGTGTTAAAAATGAAGTTCACATATAATGTATACCAAATCTCTACCTAATACAGGAGACATAAATACAAAGAAAAACATAAATGTCAGGTTTGTACTAAATTTTATATAGTAAAAATCGATTGAGCCATTTCACAATTTTCTATCCAACTTCACTGTCATTCCAGAGATAGATAGTAAAATTTCATTAATATCTAAATATGTCACATACAATAAGGTAGCTAAACAAATAAAATTGAACAAAAAGGGCTTAATTTAAAAGAAAAGTACATTTGGACACTGAAAGTGAAGAATTATGTTGGCTAGAAAGCATGTTTAAAAAAACATTTTAGTTACTGATAAAATTATAGAAACACTATTCAAGGAGCCTTTTAGGAAACAGGAAATCTAAAATATGGAGGAATGAAATTCTCCCTAACGTTAAGTTTAGTCGTACTGTATGTCATATTCTTGATAAGAGTCATTGTATAACCCTACAATGTTTTAAGAAACATTTTGAAAGTTATAGACAACTCTACAAATATTTGTTCTATAGATTTTTCTACTTCATTTCTTGAGGCAATGCAATTATAAACTATTTTATCTTTTCCTAGTGATATTTCTCTCATTCTTTATCTACTAGTCAGGTAAATACAAAAGTCTCTCAAGAGTGAACCTAGCATCTGCCTTCAAGTACCCACGGCACTCTCTGGATTCCTAATCTCTACTGTGGTTCCTGGTTTATTCGTGGGTGTTTGCAATGAGTGTGGATCTCACTCAGATTGGTCACTCTTCTTTTCCAATTACCATCTCTATACCAGTCACGTAGCTGGTGAGTAATATCCACTGGTGCGATATCCATTCATCCACTCACCCTCTGCCATTACTCTGGATTATTTAGTTCTCTTTCCTTAGTTCTTTCTGTCACATGAAAGGTTTATGTGGGTGAGTACAGAGACACTTTTTTTTAAGTCATAAAAGGTTAAATTTATGGATCAAATTGTCTCCTTGTTTGCCTTTTTCCTTTGGGCCACTTAGTACATTCACACGGTGCAGAATAATGAATAAAGCTCAGGCCCCAAACCCAAAATAGCAATGATGGAGTACCCATCTGGGGATCCCCCAGAGCAACTTCTTCATTACATAATTAGACTTATATCAAAAGAAATAGTTATTTCTGTACCCAGAATACCACACAAAATCATTTCTGCTTGGAATTTTCAGGCTGTTAGTGAATTTAGTTCAATTTTTATTTGATTGAATTACCTGGAATTAAGCCACAGCCATTTGCCATTTCAAATGCGGGGCCGAGATGGGTCCTTACCATCTTCGCACATTTCTGGAGGGGTCCATCCAGGTTCCTGAGACAGAAGCTGCTGAGGTGGCAGAAACCGCGGGAGTTTCTGCAGAGTCATCAGGCACAAGCCAGAGAAGTGCGCTCTCCACAAGACATCAGGAGACGCAACTTGAGCAGTCAGTGCACACTTTCATATAGGCAGGAGCGTGAACTGTGGTCAAACTTTGTCAGGCAAGTACTCTTGGGTCTCAGAGCATTGTGCGGATCACAGCAAGATTCTGAATCAGCAACAGTGTGGAAAAAAGAAAACTCGCTACTCCCGCTTATTTGGGTTCTGGTGTCAAAACCTGGATGGTCCTTTAGGATTAGGACAGCAATTTCAGTGGCATATGTCTAAGCTAATTCCAGTCTTTCAAATACCACTTAAAGTTATGGGGCAATATCTGTAGAATCCTAACCTCTCAAGGACGCGTGCATAGGAAAGCAGATGGCTGGCAACAGACTGTTTAATCCCAAATCAAATATCAGAATCAGCACTTCAGGATGACTGCTTATATAGACACTTTTGTCAAATAATGTGGCCAAGAGCTATACTTCCAACACAGTAAGCTACACAAAGGGCCTGCAGTGTGTGGATTGATCAATGGGAAATTCTTTAAGCTGACGCAGCTAGTAATTACTGCTGAGAGCACGATAGCCTCCATCCCTGACCAGCATGTGTCTGTACTATGACGTCACGGGGCTTTAAGCTTTTGGAATCTATAGTCTGACTGTTTAGTTTCGCCCCTCCATAGAGATTGCAGGAAGTTTGATGATGAACGTCCTAGTTCAGCGTAATTGAGGGAGACTTCAGCAGATAGAGCAGGGAAGATGCTTATATGCACGGCTACTCAAAGGATCACATGACTTAGTTCTTCCATGTGTGAGAAATGGACCACCCATCCTTGGCTTTTGTCATGGTAGTTGGGATGTGCTGAAAACTTAATTTTTTTTCTTTAAGGCCACCTAACACCTTAACCTGCTTTCCTTTGCAAGGGAAGTCTCTGAAAATAAAAGTATGACAATGAGAGCATAGAATAACTTTCCCTAAAAAAATGCCCTTCATCATACACTGAAAAAAAAATATTGGATTTCATGGTCAAAAAAGTTTCAGAAACAGTGTGTATAGAGTGCTGAAGAAGTTTTGTGTTCCCACCGGCTGCTGGAACTTGAAGAAGCTGGTGTGATTTTGACTCTCTAGGAGTGTAGTACATGTGCCAGATGCTACATTATCCAAAGATTGTCTGAGCATAGAATTGTCTGCACATGTATAAAGCATGTTGAGACTAAAGTTCCATAAATGTAGATTTTTTTTGAAACATCACAGGTGATATGTACACTTAACACACTGGTTTCTGTTTTACTCTATGTTCATTTTTAAAGTTAGACCATTTCCCACCTCCCCTTCCCGCTCACGCTGAGACATGTTCCAAGACACATGGGCTTTATAGAGTCCTAGTAGTTGAGATGGAAGAAGAAAGCTATAGAGGCAAGAATGTGGAAGATTGCAATACTTGAAGCAGAAATAAAAGAAAGTAGATTGAGGTCTCGTTGGTAGGAACCCAAAAAGAAGAAACTAGCTTTTCAAGCATTATAAAAGAAAGAAATGGCAGGACACAGAAAGGTCCTAGACACAAGGTAGAAAGAGAGATAATCAAAGATGGACTCAAGGTTGTAACCCAGGGTGATAGGAGTCTTGTCGTGCTGCTAGCAATAATGGAGACTAGAAGAAGAAAAATGAAGAGCCTGGCCTATTACTATGGTATTTTTAACTGTAGAGATGTAGTGAGGTAGACTTTTGTATGTGAAGCAAAAATTCAAAATCAGGTGGGACTCTACACAATTAAAATTATTAAGTGCTCTTCACTCAAGTGTCCACAAACTCTCTCAAAGAGGTTTTTATTTTTAGTGGAGGCTTGTATAGCTAATTGTTTTGGTAACGCTGTAGAATAATGTGTTCTTTGTCCATTTGTTTGTTTTTTTCCACCTCCAATACCATCCATTGAGACTTAATTTTCACAGTAACATAAAAATACATACACATATAATACTTACTAAATGTGTAGATGCTTATAATTGTATATATGCAAATATAATATTAAAAAGTGTACATGTGACCCACAAATGACACTAATCCTAACCTGAAAAGCAAAAATAGTCTTTTGGGATTTCTGAAATTTTAACACTGTTGAGGAGTTCTGGTTCAATTTTCCAGGAGAATACAGATGAGAACCACAAATAAAAAGTCTTTATTTGCTTGAAGAGCCTCTGAGGTTTTATCAGTGCCATTCAAACGCTGTCCTCAACTCAAGTACTTCTCATGTGCCAGAGAAGTGGCGGCTTTGAGAAAGCCTGCATTAGTGTTTTGTATTTCTATTCTCAGTAAAATTCTTCAGTGAGTAAACATGAGTATTCAACAGTGCAGCACCAAGAGACAATAGAAAGTGTTCCCCTCTCACAACGTAATGATAAATAAATCATTTTTAAAGAAACAAATTGTATTGTTGAATACTGAAAGTCTAGTCCAGATATCATACAGAGACGTTTTAAGTACCTTTGTTTATTTTCTATAACAATTCAGGAAAAAAAAGTTGGCACACATACATTTTGTAAGTTGCAGGTATTTTGTGTAAATAATGTAATATTCGAACACATATGAATATCAAATTCAAACTGCTGCTACTGAAGCAAATTAAAGCAGAATTTTACTCTTAAAAATAATTTTCAAGAATTTAGAAGACTCCAATAAAGGCATGCTAAAAGTGGTATCTTTTTTTGAAAACGTCAAAATTGGAGTCTGTGGGTTATTTATTGAAATAAAGGAGTAGATGAAGTTCAGTTGGAGGGAGGTGAGGACTGATATGAGAGGAACCTCAGGGGAGGGGCTGGAGGGAATGTGATCAAATACATTGTGTGAAATTCTCAAAGAATTATCAAAGTATGTATTACTTTGTTAAAAGGTATGTTAAAACATGTAAATAAAAATTGCGACTCTGTCACAACTTTATAGCCAAATTTGCATTAGTGATTTGGAATTTAGCAAGATGCTGCAAAAGATCCACTTTGCTCTAGAACAGTGGTTCTCAACCTCCAGGTCATGAATCTTCTGAGAGTCTAACGACCCTTTCATAGGGGTCACATATCAGATATCCTGAATATCATATATTTACATCATAATTCATAACAAAATTACAGTTTCAAAGTAACAACGAAATAATTTTATGGTTGGGATCACCACAACATGAAGAGCTGTATCAAAGGGCCACAGCATTAGGAAGGTTGAGAACCACTGCTTATAGAACAATGATTAGAAGCATGATTTCACAAGTAGATAAGGTTTGCCATTCTTGCTGTGAGATATTAAGAAGTTGGATATGAGTATAACCTTCAGCCACTCTTATTTCTCTCTTAGTCTCCCACCCCTGCAAGAAGTTTTGTCTTTTAAGGGGAAGGGATAATGAGACTACCTTAATAAATGCAAAAGTTAATTCCACTGTGTGTCTTGTGGTCACACTTATAAAAATTAAAAAAAATGGCATAATTACTACTATAATATTTTCAGAAAATGTCTTCCTAAGTCAGCACTGTGTTCTCTGTCCCAGTACCAAAGCAGTTCTTCATGTCTGTTTGAACACCCCACATCCTGGAAATATTCTGTAACCTTATATGGTGATATGATCCTGTCTGAAACCTTCAGTAAATCTTGGTAAATTTAGGACATAAGATCAAATGTAGTTGTAGTAAGGAGGAGAGGGCTGCGTTCCCAGTGCCTAATTAGCTTAAACCCCGAAATAATTACACAGAATCTGTATTTATTTAAACACTGCCTGGTTTATTATATCTAGTCTCTTTTTTGCCAACTCTCACATCTTGATTTAGTCCATTTTTAATAATCTGTATTTACCACGAGGATGAGGCTTACCGGCATGAGTCTAACCACTGTCCATCTTGGGCCAGAGAAGCATGGCATCTGTCACACTTTTCTTCCTCCCAGTATTCCATCCTGTCTACTCCGCCTACCTGATTTTTGCCCTATCAAAAGGCCAAGGCAGTTTTCTTTATTTAACCAATAAAAACAATACAAATAAAAAAAACCCCCTACACCATGTAGTGTTGCGCTAGTTGGTATTAGATAATTTTATGTGTAGTTACATGGTGATTTCGGAAACTGCAAAGGTATGACAGTTGGTTCTAGCTCCAATGCATGCTCTTAACAACAAGGGCATCACCTTTTACCTATCAGCTGGGGAACGGTTAAACAATGCTGCTATGTCTCTGTTCAGGAAGAGAGTAAGGCAAGGGTAGTATTTACTACCATCTTCCTAGATAGTTTGTGTTAATCAACTCATTTCATGCCCCTAAAACTCTCAGCATTATTGCATAAATGCCCCCATAAAATAATGGTTTATAGCTAAAGACTATCAAAATATGAATATGAAAAGTCCCACCCCCAAAAAATAACTCTTCAAGGCTTTATGATGCTATGGAGAATGATAGGATCACAAGGCTTACACTTAGTTATTGAAAAATGATTTGCTCATGATAGTGCTCAGCTCTTCAATGGTTGAGTCCCTCATGGAATTCATAGCTGAGTAGCCTATCAATAGGTGGGGCCTATTGGAGGAAGTGGGTTACAAGGATGGTACCCTTGAAGGAATATGTTGGCCAGCAAGTTCTGTCTTCAGAAGGTAAGCCACTTTGCATCCTACCACACTTACATCCTACCACAAGCTAACAATGGAGGAGCTAGTTATGGTCTGAATCCATTGAAACTGTAAGCTAATTTATACCTTTTTCCTTTTCTTTTTACTACTTATCACAGGTGTTTATTACTGCAACAGAAAGCTGACTAATGCAAGGACCTCACTTTGATCAGACTACTGAAGTTTGAATACAGGCTCTGATATTTGCAATCTCGGGAAACTTAACCTCCACGTTAAAAAAAAAAGAGGAAATGATAAATGTCTCTACAAATTCTCTCTGTATATGTGAATGCGTTAAATAAATCAAGCGAGTAATAAAGAGTTCAGAGCAGTGTCCAGAACCAGAGAATTAATGGTATATTGCATTGAGCCATACTTGAACAGCATTTGTTGAATCATTCTGCCAGGAAGTTTCAGTATAGAAATCCAAACTATATTCACAATGCATCTGACCAATGTAGGCAGTGTTTGAACTTTGTTAATTCCCACATCCACAGTTTTGCTGGACCCAAGTTGCTTTGTGCACATACAGAAAGGATTATCTCAGAAGATGTGGTAAATCCGTGGTTCTTCACATAGTGTTCAAAATATTAACAAGGTTTTAATCTGTCAAAACCTTGGCCAAACCTGATGGGAGACCTGAAGTATTTAACAATTTAGTCTAATAAAAGGCCACTAATCACTAACTCAACAAATACTTAGAAAAAAATACCTAGTATCTTTTTATTTAAAGCTTTTATAATAACATGATTATTAGAAAAATGTGAAAATAATAATGTGCTTATATGGCCAGTACCTCATTTTCTCTCTTAACATAGTGCATTTTGTGATCTATTTGTTGTAGGCATGACCCAATATTGGTGCATCATCATTGACTGTTGAATCATTATTTCCTATATGTTAGCTAGTGACTCTGTACTCCTTGAAGAATCAATACTATGATAGCACATTGACTCCATTTGGCTAGAAGACTGTCTTGGGAATTCTTGGTTAATAGTCCCCTAAAGAATTTGCATGGCAGATGTCCAGATATTATGAAGAACAAAGTTGAATTAAGATTTTTATCATGTCATCAGGTGATGGCACACACCTTTAATCCCAGCACTCAGGAGGCAGAGTTAGGCAGATTTCTGTAAGTTCAAGGACAGCCTGGCCTACAGAGTGAGTTCCAGGACAGCCAGGGCAGAGAAACCATGTCTCAAAAACAAAAAATAAATAAATAAATAAAAAATAAACAAACAAACAAATTTGTATCACATCTTCCTCATGACTACACTGAAAGATTGTGTTTGTGGGAAAAACCCTAGAAAGTGGAAAGTACGTCATATAAACTATGCATATTATCAATTTGTTTTACAAATGTTGGTATTAACCTTAATTACAGGACTGATGTTCTCATGTTTCTCTGCTACAAAATTAGACTACTTTGAGCTTTTTCAAAACTCTAGATTTGATGGTCACTATACTCAGTACAAATTAAGAGACTATATCTTGTGCATCATGGTACATGCCTTAATCTCAGTATGCAGAAGACAAAATCAAAGGGATCTCTGTGAGTTCCCGACCAGTCTAGTCTACAGATAGTTCCAGACCAGACCGTGCTGCATAGCCAAGCTGACTGGAGAGTTATGCTCTACTTCTTTGAAGGCAAAAATTTACTAGATAAATCATTTGAAATTCCTCTGCATGAGAAATTTGGCTATGGTACTTCTTTGGCAAGTCTGCTCAAACATTTATTGCCTAACTATGGGTTCAACTAGTGAATGTTTATTTTACTCTTTGGGTCACAGGGTATTGTGGCAGTCTCAGTTGTCAAGTTGATAGGATCCGGAAAAAGCTGATAGAACCTCTGAGCAGACCTGTGATGTCATTTCCTAGAACTAACTGAGAGGAAAGACTGTCCCTTGAGTAAGCACCACCTTCTAACAGTATCCCAGTCATGTGTACAATGGAAAGCCTTTGCTTTTTGTGTGTTCACTTTTACCCCTTCGTCATGAGAGCATCTACTCTGTTGCAGTCACTGCTGCCATGTAGTGCTAATGTCAGAATCCAGCTCGTTTGGACTTCTAACACGGACTGAAGACTCCTCGTAGCTTCTCAGGACTCTTCAGCACTCGACTGGGTTGCTGAGTCATTGAATCGTGTAGTCACCTGAGTAAAATGACTTTTAAAATATATTTGTTCTAACAGTTCTGATCTTATAGACTGGCTATTCTTATAGACTAATCCTGAACAATAATCTATATATTCTTTGTGTGGATTGGGGCAGAGACTGATTTCATTGAAGAGTTTGATATTTTGTTTTTTATGTCTTAATCACCTCCATGCTTTATTTCAATACAGGATCTTCTAGATTTAGCTTGCAGGAATCACATTCCGGGCCCAGAACTGGTGATTGTATTAGATACCACAACCTCCATACTAGGTGAACTCTTAGATATGCACTTGTTATCAGCTCCAGTCCCTCTCAGATAGAGCAAGGGACAGATGTGTGTTCCTGGAAGGTGGGACACAGCTGTTTACCACAGCGTTGGTTGAAGGACATTGGGAGCAACTACTGTGTTATGAATTAGAAGTCACTAATATTAATCATAAATTTATCATCAGAGACTTTCCTTAGAAGTTACAATCCTGTAACAGATTCTAGAACTCAGTTAAGTCAACAGAATCTGACAGCACGATTATCCAGGTGGGAGAAGATGCATGGAACTGTCTACTCTCTAGTTCACGCAAAATAAACCTCAAAGTTTCTAGAGACTTCTGTCAGTCTTGTGTTCATTGTTTATTTGGTTTTTTTTTGTTAGTTTCCTAAATGGACAATTTAAAAATTTTCAAATAAAAACAAACTAATATCATTCAAACCCTCTTTACTCATCTGTTTCTTGTCTTATTGCATATTAATAATTAAAGAAGTGATTATAAATTTGAAAGAGAATTAGGAGTTCATGGTAAGAGTTGCAGGGGGTGAAGTAGAAGAAATTAAATAACTGAAATGTTTGTGTATGAAACTCTCAAGCTATAATTTACTTTGGTGGTTAATGGGAAAAAAAGCCTTAAACAGAAATCTATTTCTTTCCACATGACTAAGCATATATTAAGTCTTACTAATCCAATAAGTTGAATGGTGTCTTGAAAAATAAGGACTTCTAGTCCAATGCTGAATGAAAATGGCAACAGAGGCTTCCTTGATTCAGTCATGGAGAAAAATCAAATTGTATCTCACTAATAAGTATGATATTAAAAGTAAGCTTTTAATAGAAGTGTTTATCAAGTTCAAGAAATTCTTACTTTGATGGGAGGCTTTTTTTTTTCAAAACTGGGTTTCTCTGTAGCTTTGGAGACTATCTTGAAACTATCTCTTGTAGACCAGGCTGGCCTCAAACTCACAGATATCTGCCTGCTTCTGCCTGATGGAAGTTTTAATATGAATGAAAATTGTGTTTCTCAAACCTCTTTTCTTAATCAATTTATATAATTATATAGTTTCCCCCTCTTCAGTTATTGATGTAATGGGTTCTAAATATTGAACAAGTCTCTGAAAGTGAAATGAATTCAACATGGATATGGTGCATGATTTTAGTCATGCAATGCTGAGTTGAATTTGCTCAGAAGTGATGAAACTTTTGTGTCTGTATTTATTTTTTTTAGTATAGTGATTTTTTTTAATTTTTTTCCATACATTGTTTTGTTTTATTTTTTCCATTCAAAAACATAATTAAAGAAATAAAATTTTTACCTTTCTTCCCCTTCTCCCGGTCCCCTCCCACTACCTCCCCACCCCTCCTCCCTCCCCCTTCTTCCTTGAAAGAGGGCATGGTGCCCTGCCCTGTTGGAAGTCCAAGGCCCACCCCCATCCCTCCCG
>PVIU01019597.1:0-36115 GCA_004026605.1 Ondatra zibethicus
TATTTAAGATATGTGACATAAATGAAGCAAGAATTAAATGTATTTACAAATTTGAATAATCAAAATATTTAAAAAATTTACTAACATGGGTAATAGAAAGTCAATAATTTGTTTTTATATTTATCTTATTTTATATAAAGGACTATTTTCAGGAATGCAACTACATGTAATACGTGTGTGTCTGATGCCTTCATGTTCAGAGGATGACATGGGATTCCCTGGAACTGGAGTTATGGATGGTAGTGACCCACCATGCAGATTCTGGGAACTAAGTCAGGTCCTCTGCATGAGCCACGAGTGCTATGCACCAGTGAGCTATCATTACAGTCCCTTGAATAAATTTTAATGTAAATATATATATTTACTATATATTTACTTAAGACACATAATCATTTTCTACATATGTACAAAACATATATTTACATATAATATTGAATTAATTACTGAAGAAATCATATATTTTTGCAATCTGCTATCAAATGTAGTGTTGGTAGGTGAACTGAGGGAAACAAGAAAACCATAAGCCTTGCTGTGAGTTGTTTGTCATAGAGCTGGTGACAGAAGTGTGTGAGGAATATGTGGTTGACTTTTCTCTGTTTGAAATGGGATCTAAAGGACAACAGGTTATAGTTCATAGTCCTAATCCCTGAAAGTCAGTGACGATCATTCTCTTGGCATAAATCTTGTTCCGATGGTATAAGATGATAGTTGGTATCCAGAATCCCCATGGGAGAGAGGAGCAGCCAGGGAAGAGGGGGCTCTCAGCCCATTCAGCAGGACCTGCAGACACATGGAGTCGGTGACTAACTGAGATACAGTGAATGAGGAACCGATTTACTGTACTCAGAAGAAGTCAAAACGAGAGGCTGGAGCATTTTCCCTGACTAAAGGAAGCCAAAAATGCAACCTCGATATTTCATAACATCATTGGATAATGTAGGTGTAACCTCACTGTGTGTCAATTCTTTACCTTCCCAGTCTGCAACATGACCTTTAGGACTGATCCCAGTTCATCTATACTAAATATAAGCAGCTGCCCAGAGCCTACCCCGCTCCTCTGCTCAGCTCTGCCCTGAATTCTCTCTACTTCACAGACTTCTAACCCAGGAACCATGTCTACCAAAACCACCATCAGGAGTCAAAGCAGCCACCGTGGCTTCAGTGCCAGCTCAGCCAGAGTGCCTGGGCTCAACCGCTCTGGCTTCAGCAGTGTGTCTGTGTGCCGCTCCCGGGGTAGCGGTGGCTCTGGGGCTGTGTGTGGAGGAGTGGGCTTTGGCAGCAGGAGCCTCTATGGTGTGGGGAGATCCAAATGGATCTCCATTGGAGGGGATAGCTGTGACAGATCACCTGGTGTGCCCTTGCCTCACTCTGCACCCATCTGCAAGGGACTGAGCAGATCCTATTGAACCACTGTGTTCCATTTCTCCCTCCTGTGGACCCCCATCCCCTCCACTGAGCAGATCCTAGTGGAACTCTGTGCTCCATTTCCCCCTCCTGTGGATCCCCATCCCTTCCAGGACATCTCTGTTTCTAAGTATCAGTGCCCAATACCTAGAAACACATTTTCTTGGAATCCCCAGTGGTCTCACCTAGAAGGATCCCAGAAGAACTGCCTAAAAGGCAACACACAACCACCATGTCCTCCTAAGGTCCAGACAGGGTGACAGAAACCAAAGAGCAATACACCCTACCAACAAAAGTAAGACAAGATATCATTACCTAGAATTACAATCATCCCAAACCAAGATGCCTAGATGCTAGCACAAAAGCTCAATCAATAACAGTCATGACCATATGTCTCCACTAGAGCTCAGGAATCCTACCCCAGTAGGTACTGAGAAGTGGAACATAGCTGAAGTACAAGACAAATATCTTAAAATGGCCTTTGTGGATATGATAGAGGTCCTTAAAGAGGACATGACTCAATCCAGTATAGAAATCTATAGAAACACAAACAAACAGGGGAAGGAGATAAATAAAATAACTCAAGACCTAAAAGGGGAAATAGAATCAATGAAGAAAACTCAAACTGAGTAAATCTGGAAATGAAAAATTTTGGAAATCAGAGAGTAACCTCAGAGGCAAGCCTCACCAACAGAATACAAAGACGGAAGAGAGAATCTCAGGCATTGAAGACATGATAAAAGAAACAGATATCTTGATAAAAGAAAATGTTAAATCTTAAAATATCCTGTTACAAATCATTCCAGAAATCAGGGACACTATGAAAAGATCAAATCTGTGAATAATTGGAGTAGAGGTAGGAGAAGATACGCAGGTCAAAGGCACAAACAACATTTCAACAGGACTGAACCAGCAACCTGGGCCAGAGCAGGCCTCGGACAGTGAACTCCAAAGAAGCAGGAGTGGATCCATATCAGGGTCATTTGTGGAAGCAGGACTGGGTCAGCAACCTAGGCCAGAGCAGTCCTGAGGCAGTGAGCTCCTTGGGAGTAGGACTGAACCAGCTACCTAGGCCAGAGTGGGCCTGAGAAAGTGAGCTCCAGGGGAGCAGGAGCAGATCCAGACCAGGAACATTTGCAGAGGCAGGACTGAGCCAGCAACCTGGGCCAGAGCAGGCCTGAGGCAGAGAACTCCACAGGAACAGGTATAGGGGAGCAAATGGCTGAGCCAGTGAGCCAGAGCTAGAGACCTCTGAGGGTCCAGACATGAATCTGGGACCTTCAAGGGAGTAGACTTAAGCCAGGATCCTTGTGGGTCTGGGTATGAGTCTAGGACCTCCCAGGAACTAGGCCTCAGCCAGGACCTCTGCAGGTCTGGGCATGAATCTGGAACCTCCAAGGGAGTAGTCAGAAACCAGAGATCTCTGTGGGTCCAGGCCTGAGTCTGGGACCTCAGAGGGAGTAGGCCTGAGCCAGGACCTCTGTGGGTCTGGGTGTTGGTCAGGGACATCAAAAGAAATAGGCAGGAACCAGAAACCTCTGTGGGGCCAAGAGTAAGTCTGGGATCTCTGAGGGAGTAAGCCTGAGCCAGGTCCTCTGCGGATCTGGGCACACCCTAGCCTGGGAACTCCAAGGAAGTACATTGGAGCCAGAGTCCTTTACATGACCAACCCCAACCCAGGGACCTTAGCAGGAAGGGATCCAGACAAGGGACATTTACAGAAACAACTCTTAGCTGACAACCTAGGCTAGAGCAGGCCTGAGACAGCAAACTTCAAGGGAGTGGAGCAAAGCCAGAAATGGACAACTTTCTGGATAAATATCACCTACCAAAATTAAATCAAGACCAGATATGCAAACTAAATATATCTATAACTGCTGAAGGAATAGAAACAGTCATTAAAAGTCTCCCAACCAAAAAAAAAAAAAAAAAAAAAAAAACCCAGGACCAGATGGTTTCAGCTCAGAATTCTACAAGATTTTTCAAAGAAGAACTAATACTCCTCAAATTATTTCACACAATAGAAACAGAAGGAACATTGCCAAACTCTTTTTATGAGGCTACAATTACCCTAATACCCAAACCACAGAAAGACATTACTAAGAAAGAGAATTACACACCAATCTCACTCACAAACATCGATGCAAAAATACTAAATAAAATACTGGCAAAACAAATTCAAGAACACATCAAAAACATCATCCACCATGATTAGGTCGGCTTCATCCCAGAGATGTAGGGATGGTTCAACATACGAAAATATGTTAATGTAATCCACCATATAAACAAACTGAAAAATAAAAACCACTTGATTATCTCATTAGATGATGAAAAAACTTTCGACAAAGTACAACTTCCCTTCATGATAAAGGTCTTGGAGAGAGCTGGGATACAAGGAACATACCTAAGCATAATGAAGGCAAAATACAGCAAGCCAACAGCCAACATCAAACTAAATAGAGAAAAACTCCCAGCGATCCCACTGAAATCAGGAACAACACAAGGTTTCCACTCTATCCATACCTATTCAATATAGTTATTGAGGTCCTAGCTAGAGCAATAAGACAACGAAAGGAGATCAAGGGGATACAAATCAGAAAAGAAAAAGTCAAATTCTCACTATTTGCTGATGATATGATAGTTTACATAACTGACCCCAAAAATTGTACCAAGGAACTTCTACAACTCATAAACACTTTCAATAATGTAGCGGGATACAAGATTACCTCAAAAAATCAGTAGCCCTCCTGTACACAGATGATAAATGAGCTGAGAAAGAAATCAGAGAATCAACACCCTTCACAATAGCCACAAATAGCATAAAATATCTCAGAGTAACTCTAACCAAACAAGTGGAAGACTTGTACGACAAGAACTTTAAATCTTTGAAGAAAAAAATTGAAGAAGACACCAGAAAGTGAAAAGATCTCCCATGCTCTTGGGTAGGTAGAATTAATATAGTAAAAATGGCAATCTTACCAAAAGCAATCTACAGATTCAATGCAATGCCCATAAAAATGCCAGCAAAATTCTTCACAGACCTCAAAAGAACAGTACTCAACTTCATATGGAAAAGCAAAACACCCAGGATAGCCCAAACAATCCTGTGCAATAAAAGAACTTCTGGAGGCATCACAATCCCTGACTTCAAACTACTACAGAGCTATAGTACTGAAAACAGCCTGGTATTGGCATAAAAACAGACAGGAGGAACAATGGAACCAAATTAAAGACCCAGATATTAATCCACACACCTGATTTTTGACAAAGAAGCAAAAATATAAAATGAAAAAGAAAGAATATTCAACAAACGATCCTGGCATAACTGGATATCAACATGTAGAAAAATGAAAATAGACCCATATCTATCACCATCCATAAAACTCAAGTCCAAATGGATCAAAGACTTCAACATAAAGCCAGCCACACTGAGCCTTAAAGAAGAGAAAGTGGGAAATACACTTGAACGCATTTGCACAGGAGACCACTTCCTAAAGAGAACCCCAGCAGCACAGACACTGAGAGAAACAATTAATAAATGGGACCTCCTGAAACTGAAAAGCTTCTGTAAAGCAAAGGACATGGTCAACAAGACAAAATGACAGCCTACAGAATGGGAAAAAATCTTCACTAACCCCACATCAGACAGAGGTCTGATTTCCAAAATATACAAAGAACTCAAGAAATTGCTCATCAAAAGAACAAATAATCCAATGAGAAATGGAGTACAGACCTAAACAGAGAACTCTCAACAGAAGAATCTAAAATGGCTGAAAGACACTTAAGGAAATGTTCAAAATCTGTAGTCAGGCTGGAGAGATGGCTCAGTGGTTAAGAGCAGTGCCTGCTCTTCCAAAGGTCCTGAGTTCAATTCCCAGCAACCACATGGTGGCTCACAGCCATCTGTAATGAGGTCTGGTGCCCTCTTCTGGCCTGGAGACATACACACAGACAAATATTGTATACATAATAAATAAATAAATATTTTTTAAAAATCCATAGACATCAGAGAAATGCAAATCAAAACAGTTCTGAAATTCCATCTTACACCTGTAAGAATGGCCAAGATCAAAAACACTGATGACAACTTATGCTGGAGAGGCTGTGGGGAAAAGGGAACACTTCTGCATTGCTAGTGGGAATGCAAGCTGGTACAGTCTTTTGCATGTCAGTGTGGCAATTTCTCAGAAAATTAGGAAACAACCTTCCTCAAAACCCACTAATAACACTTTTGGGTATATATCCAAAAGATGCTCAATGTGCCACAAGAACATGTGCTCAACTATGTTCATAGCAGCATTGTTTGTCATATCCAGAACTTGGAAACAACCTCAATGCCCCTCAACTGAAAAATGAATAAGGAAAATGTGGTATATTTACACAATGGAGTACTACACAGCAGAAAAAAAATAGCGACATCTTGAATTTTGCAGGAAAATGTATGAAGCTAGAAAACATCATTTTGAGTGAGGTAACCCAGACACAGGAAGAGAATTATCACATGTACTCACTCATAAGTGGTTTTTAAACATAAAGCAAAGAAAACCAGCCCATAAATCATAATACCAGAGAACCTAGACAACAATGAGGACCCTAAGAGAGACATACATAGATCTAATCTACATGGGTAATAGAAAAAGAGAAGATCTACTGAGTAAATTGGGAGCATGGGGACCTTGGGAGAGGGTTGAAGGGGAGGGGAGAGGCAAGGAGGAAAGAAGAGAAAAATGTAGAGCTCAATAAAAATCAGTAAAAAAGAAAAAAGAAAAAAAGAAAGAAAATTTTAACAAAATCATAGAAGGAAATTTACCTAACCTGAAGAAGAGGAAGATGTCTTCCACAAGAAGTGTACAGAACACCAAATAGAATGGATCAGAGAAGAAATTATTCTTAACACATAATAATCAAAACACTAAACATACAGAACCAAAAAAAAAGAATATTAAAAGCTGCAAGGAAAAGTAACATATAAAGGCAGACCTATGATAATTACACCTGCCTTTTCAAAGGAGACTCTAAAGCCATAAGGGCCTGAACAGATGTTCTACACCTCTTAGAGACCACAGATGTCAGCACAGACTATTATATCTAGTAAATCACAACAGATGGACAAAGCAGGATACTTCATGATGAAACCAAATTGAAGCAATATCTATGTACAAATCCAGAAGGCACTAGAAGGCAAACTCCAATCTAAAGAGATTAAGTATATCCCAGAAAACACAAGGAATAAATAAACTCTGACCAGCAAACTAAAAGAAGGGAAACACATACACACACTCTACAAATAACACACACAGTCAAATAACATGAATAAAAAACTACTGCTTATTGATAACTCTGAACATCATTGGTTTCAATTCCCCAATATAGAGATACAGAATGGGTGTAAAAACAGGCTGTATCCCTCTGGTGCATCTAATAAACCTACTTTAACATCAAGGATAGATATCACATAGAGTAATGGGATGCAATAAGATATTCATAGCAAATGAACCTAAGAAGAAACCTGGTGTAGCCATTTTAACATCTTGCAAAATAGACTTCAAACCAAAATTAATCATAAGAAATAGGAAAGGACAATACATACACACCAAAGGAAGACTCTACCAAATGGACATTGCAATTCCTAACACCTATTCACAAAGCACAGGGCACTCAAATTCATAAAAGAAACACTATTGCAACTTAAATCACGTACTGAGCCTCACACACTGATAATGGGAGACTTCGTTACATGATTATCACCAATAGACAGGCCATCCAGACAATACCTAAACAGACAAATGCTGGGGATCACTGTTGTTATAATCAAATGGACAACAGATACTTAACAGTTCACTTAGACATAAAATAATATGATATTCCCGGAACCTTGTAGAACTTTCGACAAAATTGACCACATACTTGGTCACAAAACAAGTCTCAACAGAAACAAAACTTACAAATTCATTGGAACCTGAAAAACTCACTACTGAACAAAAAACTAGTTAATAAAGAAATTTAAAATTTTCTAGACTAAAATAAAAGTGAAAGCACACATGTTCCAACCTATGGGACAAAATGAAGGCAAGTTCACAGCACTAAAGACCCATATAATAAAACTGGAGAAATGTCCTAATAGAAACCTAAAAGCACATCTGAAAGCTCTAGAGCAAAGAGAAGCACACATCTAAAAGGAGTACACCGCAGGAAATAACCAAACACAGGGATGAAATCAATGAAGTAGAAACAAACAGTACAACGAATCAATGAAATAAAGAGTAGTTCTTTGAGATGATCAACACAATTTGCAAACCCTATAAAAATTTACTTAAAGGCATGATGAGAATATCCAAATCTACAAAACTAGGTATGAAAAGGTAGACATAAGGAAAGATATTCATGAAGGGAACCAAGAAAACCCAAGGACACACTTAAAAATCTGTACTCTACCAAATTGGAAAATGTACAAGAAACTGATAATTTTCTCAATACATTCCACTTACCAAACTTAAAATAAGATCTCATATGCCATTTAAACTGACCTATAACACCAAGTTAATTAGAAGCAGTCATTAAGTCTTCCAACCAAAACAAAGCCTAGTCCCTGATGGGTTTTGCAGCAGAATTCTACCAGACTTTCAAAGAGTTAATGCCTATACTCCTCAAATTATTCCATAAAATAGAAGCAGAAGGGACATTGCCCAATTCATTTATGAGGCCACAGTTACACCGACACCAAAACTGTATTAAGACCGAACAAAGAAAGAATTACACACCAATTTCCAATGTGAACATAGATGCAAAAATTCTCAATAAATTATTTCCAAGTTGGATCAAAGAACACATCAAAAAGATCATCCATCATGACCAAGTAGGCTTCATCACAGACATGCAGAGAGGGTTCAACAGATGTAAATCAATTAATGTAATCCCCATGTAAATAAATTAAAAGATTAAAACCACATGATAATCTCATTAGATGCAGAAAAGGCCTTTGACAAAAATCTAACACCCTTTTAAGATAAAAGTCCTGGGGATATTATGAATACAAGGAACATATCTCAACAAATAAAGGCAGTTTACATCAAGGTCATAGCCAATATCAACTTAAATGGAGAGCAAATCAAAGCATTTCTATTAAAATTAGTGACAAGACAAGGGTGTCCACTCTCTCCAGACCTAGTCAATATAGTACTTGAAGTCTTAGCTAGAGCAATAAGACAATGAAAGAGATCGAGGGGATACAAATTGGAAAGGAAGAAGGCAGGTGATGTGACTGCATCCTTGAATGACCCTAAAAGTCCACGTGGACGCTCACTGTCAGCAAGTGACTGGATACAAGATTAACTCACAAATCAGTGCCCGTCCTAGGTACAAATGACAAACTGGCTGAGAAATCAGAGAAGCAACACTTTTCACAATAGCCTCAAATAATATGAAAGATCTTGGGGTGACTCTAATCAAGCAAGTGAAAGACTTGCGTGATAAAAACTTTAGCTTTTGAGGAAATTGAAGCAGAGATGAGAAGATGGGAAGATCTTCCATGCTCATGGACAGCAGGGCTAATATAGTAAAAATGGTCGTCCTACCAAAAGTGATCTATAGAGCCAAGGCAATCTTTAACAAAATTTAAGCACAATTCTTCACCTATTTTGAAAGTACAATTTTCAGCTTCATACAGAAGCACATAAAAACCTAGGAGAGCTATAAGAAACCTAAGTAATGAGAGCAGCACCTGAGGTATCGCCATCCCTGACCTCAAATTGAACTACAGGACTATTAGATTTTTGCTTTGTTTTTTTTTTTTTTAAGCAAGTATTGGTACAAAAGCAGGCACACTGATCAATGAAATTGAACTGAAGACACAGACATAAATCTACACACTTATAGACCTGACTTCTTATAAAGTCAGAAATATGCTCTGGAAAAAAGGACAGCATCTTCAACAAATGGTGCTGGTCAAGCTGGATGGCTGTGTATAGAATGATACAAATAGATTCATACTTTTCACCCTGAAAAATCTCAATTCCAAATGGATCAAAGATCTCAACATAAAACCAGATACATATAGAAGAGAAGGCAGAGATAGTCCATTGGCACATGAAGAGACTTTCTGAGCAAAACACCATTAGCACAGGCACTAATATCAATAATTACTAAATGGGACCTCACAAAACTGAAAGGCTTCTGTAAGGCAAAGGACGCTGTCACAGGGTCCCAGCCAAGTCTCTTGGGAGCAAGGGAAAGTAGGCACAGAGCCAAAGACAAAGGCTCTGGGAACAGGTTAAAACAAGCTCAATTTATTTCAGGTGGTGTAGGAGGGTCCTTCTGTATTTGGGTTGCTTTTATTGGTTAATAAAGAAACTGCCTTGGCCTTTTGATAGGGCAGGACTTAGATAGACAGGGAAAGAGAACAGGATACTGGGAAGGGGACAGAATAGAGAGAGCAGCCGGCCATGAAGCCTGCCAGGTCAGAGATGCTGAATCTTTCCCGGTAAGCCACGACTCTTGGCAACACACAGATTATTAGAAACGGGTTAAACAAATATGTGATAGTTGGCCAGTAAGAGGTTAGAGCTAATGGGCCAGGCAGTATTTCAATGAATACAGTTTCCGTGTAATTATTTCGGGTATAAGCTAGCCAGGCACCGGGCGGCGGGAGCCGGTTGGCCGCTGGGACCAAAAGCAGGCCCGCGCGCCTCTTGCAACATTCAGGAAAAGGGGTAAGTCTTACATACCCGCCACTTTGCCCGGAGGGACAGGTCCGATGAGCTGGCATCTGCTGAAGTGATCTCTGTGGTCTCTGTTCAAAGGTCCATGTCATCTTTTGTCAGACTTTGTCTCTGTTGTCAAGGCCTCTGGCAAACCCAGGCTGGCTCTACTGCACATGCTTTTACTATCGGTCTAGGCTGGCTGGCTCTCGGGTCCATTATACCTTAGTCATCTCACAGGACCCCATCATTCGAACAAAGCAGCAGCCTATAAAAAGAGAAAAGATTTTTTTAACCAACCATATATTTGATGGAGAGCTAATATCCAAGATATATAAAGAATTCAAGAAACTAGAGATCAAGAAAACAAATTATACAATTTAAAAATGTGGTATAGATCTAAAAAGAGAATCCTCAAGAGGAGACCCAAATGGCTGAGAAATACTTAAAGAAATGTTCACCATCCTTGGTCATCAGGAAAATGCAAATCAAAACTAATTTGAGATTTCATCTTACATCTGTAAGATGGCTAAGAGAAATTTCAAAAATGAAAGCACATGCTCGTGAGGATGTGGAGTAGGGGACACTCCTCCATTGCTGGTGGGACTGCAAACTTGTGCAGCCACTATGGAAATCAGTGTGGCGCTTCCTTGGGAAATGGGACCAAATCTTCCTCAAGACCCAGCTATGCTTGTCTTGGGCATCGACCCTAAGGACACTCATTCTACCACAGACACTTGCTCAGTCCTGTTCATTGCTGCTCTATGCATAACAGCCAGGAACTAGAAACAATCTAGATCTTCTTCAACAGAAGAATGGAAGAAGAAAATGTGGTCCATTTACACAATGGGTTACTCACTCGTTCAAAAACAACAAAATCATGAAATTCACAGCTAAATGGATGGAACTAAAAAATAAATATCCTGACGGAGCTAATAAGACCCAGAAAGACAAATGTGGTATATATTCATTTGTATGTGGATATTAGCTGTTAAGTCAATGACAGCCAAGGTACAACCCATAGAACCACAGAAATTAGATATAGAGTAATGGACTGAGAGGACAAATAGCTCTCCCTGGGAAAATAAGATAGAATAGATGGTTCTGGATGGATACTGGGGGACTGGAAGAGGAGGATCAAGTGGTGAGAGAGAGGGAAGAGGGAAATGAGGTAAGAAATAGGGGAGAAACAACTAAATGTAAGAGCCATTTGAGAAGCAGTGTGGAAAATCAATGTAATGGAAGCTTCCTAATATATCATATATGAAATGACCAAATAATGGAGGAGACAGAACCCCCACTGGACATCTCCTGTCAGCAAATGAAGATTCCAGTACTGGGCACAGATCACATTTAATTGAGTAGTTGGCCAAAGGGGTCCCATGGGAACCCCCAAGCAACCCAGGCTGTTGTCAGGACTACAGCTTGCTGCTCACAAACTGATGGCAAACCTATTGCTGAAGACACTCCTACACAGCTCATTGAACATGGACAAGTAAAGTTGGTGCTTACACAGAGTTTTCACCCCTACATGCTAGTGTCTTTGGTATAGGAAGATACTCTGCGTGCTCCCAAAGGGGAAATGCAAACATCAAACCCTTTGATCTACGATGGTGTCTTGTCTGTATGATATGCTTGTGCAATGATGGCGCAAAGCTGTATGAATAACCAACCAACTGATTTGATTTAAGGCCACTCCACAAGATGAAACCCATCCCCAACACTACTTGGGTAACCAATAACCTGTGACTACATAGCCCAGGGACCTAGGACAAAACAAAATACTACTGCTCTACTAGAAGAACATAGCAAGAAAATGACTCCTAATGACATTCTTCTCTCTGCATACCCCAGTACTTGCTCGCCCATCATCAGAGAAGCCTTCTCCTGCAGCAGATGGAAACAATACAAAGACCCACAGCCAAATAATATGCAGAGAGCAAGAGACCTTGGAAACTCGGTGCTAAATGGAATGTCTCCATTAAATCCTTCCCTTCAGGGTTCAGGGAACCCTGTTTCAGAGGAGCAGAAAGATCGCCCTTTGTGTATATGTTATGACATCTAGTGTAGCACAGCTAACAAAAACTCAGAGACAGATATTGGGATTCAATCTGAATACCAGAAAAGCAAAGCAGCCAACCACTACCTTATCCTCAGTCCAAAAATAGTGATCTTGCCTCTAGGAAACCTCAGAATGAGACTGTGCCTGAGAGCTATTTCCTCCCATTTTATAATTCTCTCTAGGGCCAGAATTAAAGGCCTGCGCCACTTGGATTAGAGGCATGTACCATCCAGTTTCTATGGCACTTAGTGTGGCTACTGGGATTAAAGTTGTATGTTACTACTGCCTGGTCTGGTAGACTGTTTTACTCTCTGGTACTCAGGCAAGTTTTATTTATTAAAATACAAGTGAAATGACGCTACAATCCAGTTTACTGTTTTTATGAGATTCCCAAATATGTGAATGAGTGGTTCTCTGTGTTTATATATGTTTCTTGTGCTTTTTCTTGGTCTCTTTTTCTTCTGCTTTTTTTGTCCTGTTCTGATATATCAATTTTGCTTTATCTTATTATGTTTTATTTTATTATTATCCCTCAGAAGCCTGTTTGTTTTCAAATGAGGGACAGATAGGGGTTGGATCCTGATGGGAGGGGAAGGAAGTGAGGAGAAATTGAGAGTAATAGAAAGGAAACTATAATCAGAATATATTATATGAGTAAACAAGAGTTATTTTCAATAAAAGGAGAAAACGAATTCTTGGCACATTTTATTAAGTCTACATAGTTTATGAGGTAAACCCTCATCTTTTGGCCATTTGAACTTCTTCTGTTGAGAATTCTCTGTTCAGATCATTACCCCATTTTTTAATTGGGTTATTTAGAATTTTAATGTCTAGTTTCTTGAGTTCTTTATATTTTGGAGATCAGACCTTTGTCTGATGTGGGGTTGGTGAAGATCTTCTCCCATTCAGTAGGATGCCTTTTTGTCTTACTGACTGTGTCCTTTGCTTTACAGAAGCTTCTCAGTTTCAGGAGGTCCCATTTATTCATTGTTGATCTTATTGTCTGTGATGCACAGAATCTAACCATGTGATGTTTTCTCAGCTCTTTGCTTTCCTATAACTCCTAAATAAAGCAGATTTAGAAAATGCTGTATGACACTAAAGTTTCTTCTGCTTTTTCAAGTGATACATAGTTTCTTTTAATGTAAGGTTTTCATTCTCTGCCTCTGTGGAAGGTCAGGAAACCTGCATTAAAGCATCCTGACACTCAACATCCCTTCCCAGCTGTTTTCCCTCTCCGTCCACATCCAACAGAGTTGGAGGAGTTTGACCTGCCATATTTGATGTAGTCCTCATATGGTATCCATACCATATTAATTACGGGACTTTTGCCGATACCAAAATCACAGGTGCTTCTGGATTTTTGTATAAAATGTTCACGGTGCTTGTATATAGTCTTTCTGTCTTCCAGAAGCTGGGCTTCATCCCTGGGCTTCATCTAATACCTCAGAGTGTGGTGGCTGGAGATGGACAGGCAGATGAGATCTGCACCTCTTCAAAGGTTTTATATTAAAAAAATCCCTTCCACTGGTGCTTGATTTTACACATGTGAACATGTATGTATGGACTGCTCTAACTATGCAAACATAACGGCCTAGTTCCTCTGCCTGGTTCCCTGTGTCTGTGTGTGTGTGTGTGTGTGTGTGTGTGTGTGTGTGTGTGTGTGTGTGAAAGAGAGAGACTGTGCACATGTGTGCATGTATGTGTCTCTCTACACCTATCCTCACCCAAAATATCTGCTGGAGAAACGCATCCCTGCCTAATTCAAGCAAAAGCCGTGCGCGTGCGTGTGTGTGTGTGTGAAAGAGAGAGACTGTGCACATGTGTGCATGTATGTGTCTCTCTACACCTATCCTCACCCAAAATATCTGCTGGAGAAACGTATCCCTGCCTAATTCAAGCAAAAGCCGCGCATGTGTGTGTGTGTGTGTGTGTGTGTGAAAGAGAGAGACTGTGCACATGTGTGCATGTATGTGTCTGAGTGTGTGTGTATGTGTGTGTTTGAGTGTGTTTGTGTGTGTGTGTTTCCTCACCCAGAATCAAACCCTTTCTTTCCTGGACTGATCATCTCTGCTGTGTCTGAGATATCTCTGTTTTACCTGTATGCAGCACTCAAGATTTTTCCCACCTTTTAATCCTTTAGCTGCCAGAGAAACCTAACTAATCTAGACCTCTAAACTATAATATTTTGATCCATTTTATGTATTGATTATGATTGATTATTTTATGTAAAGTAATTCTGAATCCTGGCATACAGATATCTTCATGTGTCCACTCCTAATCATCTCCCTACCCAAATGAACCCCTCCCCCTTTATCATGAGCACCGCCCCGCTTTCTTCCCTAGTATCAGGCATGCGGTGGCTGATATAAGCCCACACACTCCACATGTGATTCTATATCCATAAGGGACAATGGAAAGGATAATGACTCACAAAGTGCACATATAGACATACATTTTATTACATATGTGAACTTAGATAAAGTTAAAATCTTAATATACTTTAAAATCTATGGTATCATAAAGTAAAATTTATATGTCAATGCATTTGACAAGTTCGGTGAAATGTACCCAGACCACAAAAGCTGCAAAATAGTAAGACACAGAGAATTGGTCAGGGTAGCCGTGCACCAACTGAGCAGCCAAACCTAGGAGATGTGTTCATTTCCTAACTGTGCCAATGTGAACAAGTGAAACGGCACCAGCAACGACCTCTAGGAAACAGACACGCAAGGAGTGGTTTATGACTCACCCTATTTGAGCCAATATTGTTCTAACAATGCAACTAGATAAAGTTACTTGAAAGAAGGAAAACCATAAATAACTAATAACCTCTTGTAAACATTACACAAAAGAGGTCAACACAATGGGACTAAATAGAGAGCTGTGGCATATACAAAAAATTCTACACTATGAGTAGCCAGGGTCCATTCCAATGTGTAAGACGAGTTCAACATTCAAAATCAATCACTACAATAGAGTATCTTATAATGCCAAAAAAAAGCCATATCAGCAATGCAGAAGAGGTACAGACCTCACAACTCAACACCCTAACAAGTTAAAGTAAATAAAAAGTTTCACTACATACGGAGTAGAGGGCAAGTTCCTGAACTTGAAGAAAATGCAACAAAACTCACAACTTATCCATGGAGTGCTTGGCCATAAATGGGGCACACATGTCGTCCTGCCCTCTCCCTCTAAGTCTTGGAGAGCATCTCAGAAGAGGGAAAGAAAGACTCTAAGAGCCAGTGGTCAGGGAGGAGTAGAACAAAATGGTGTCCTCTGAACATAACAGGACCCCTACCTGTGTGGATTTACAGCGGCTGTGGTTAGCTACATAAAACCTGCCAGAGAGCAAACCAGTCATCATTCAAGCATGGATGAGAGAATGTCTCACGAGCTCCCATCTGTAGCCAAGGAACTATTGACAATTGGTGCTGGGGCTCAAACTCAAGCCCTTATACCTGTGCAAAAAGTACTATACTGACTGAGCCCCTCCTTTCAGTGATTTAAAAGTTTGAGATGGGGAGAGTCGGTCTTCTTTAAGGATGTGCCCCGATAGGTCAACCATGTTCCAGTGGAGGGCCTGACACCAATGTGTATATGGGAAGCACAAATTATACTTCGTGGGTGAGAGAAGGGGATAGAGATAAAGAGACAATGTGCAGTCGGGGGGAGGAGAAGTCAAGGGCAAATGTGATCAAAATACATTATAGACGTGTATGAAATCCCCAATGAATTCACTTAAACATTATTTTTCAGAGTCTCTTTCTCAACCTGGAGCTCACCAATTCAGCTAATGCATGTTCTGCAGGGCGTGGCTTGTATGCAAATGCTGAACGTCAAACTCAAGCCCTCAAGACTGTAACAAGCTCTTTAATGGTTGAACCCCCAGAACCTTCTCCCCACAATGATTTGTAAGTTTGAGACAAAATACAAGGGAATGCACAATGAGATAAAAATAGTCCAACTGTATTCCGCATCTCACTGAAGTGGGAAGGAGAGCAAAGGCTGACATGACAAACCTTGGAAATGAGTGAGAGCACAGGAAAGGCTCTCTGTGCGAGCACTGCATTCTACTTGACACTTCTGACCAAATGGGGACATGGCTTGGGAATTCTGAACACACCGTACACACGTATGAGTCAGTAACTAACGGAGAAACCGTTTATCTATCCTATCAGAGGGGAGGAGTGCTAGGAGGAGAGAGGGTCAATACTTTAGTATATATTTGGTTGGAGTAATTTTGGAGGCTGATAAGTAACAATATCTGCACCTACCAAGCTGGAGACCCAGGACAGCCAGTATTTACTTTGATCGGATAAAACAATGCCCCGCCAATGGAGTCAGGCAAAGGGACGCCCTCTGACAATTCAGCCTCTTTGTTCTGTCAGTTCCTTCAATCAATTTGATCAGACCTATTCTCATTATTGAGGGCAGTTTGCTTCACTCTATCATTGCAGAATTAATCTCAAAGAAATACATTCACGGTCACACCCAGATATCAGGGTACCTAAGTTGGCACAGAGAATTAATCATTATAATGTGGATTGTGAAATAGGACATTTAAGCAAATGGGTGACAACACTCTGAGCTACATTTCTCATAACTCTCTAGGTGAGCACGGGAAAAGGCCAGAAGGACCACGACACTAATGATGTAGAGTTGCTCAGCACATGCAAGGCCCTGCCTTAAATCTCCAGCACTACAAAAACAAATGACTACCATATGTACAAATGAATACCAGATGTACAAATGGGTATCATATGTACAAATGAATAACATATGTATAAATGACTACCATATGTACACATGAATACCATATGTACAAATAAATACCATATGTACAAATGAGTACCATATGTGCAAATGAATACCATATGTACAAATGAGCACCATATGTACAAGTGAGCACCATATGTGCAAATGAACATTATATGTACAAGTGAGCACCATATGTGCAAATGAACATTATATGTACAAATGAATGCCATATGTACAAATGAGTACCATATGTGCAAATGAATACCATATGTACAAATGAGCACCATATGTACAAGTGACTACCATATGTACAAATGAACACCATATGTACAAATGAACAACATATGTACAAATGAACACCATATGTATAAATTAACGGCTTATTTATAAATGGATGGCATATATATAAATGAATGCCATATATATAAATGAATTATATATATGTATATATTTTATATATAGTTCCTTTTCTGTTACCTGACAGGGTCTAGAGACTGTGACACTCTAGCGTCATTGAACGTATCTAGTGTCTAGATCTTTATTCTTAATGCTATGGCCTAATATCATTATGAGCCTCACGTATCAATGTGGAGGGACCACAGATACTTGATCAAACATTATTCTGGGTATTTCCATGCGGATGTTTACAGTGAGGTTTACATTTGGAGAGGAGGCTGAGTAAAGCCCGTTGCTCCCACACTGTGGGCAGCCTTCACTCCATCAGCAGAAGGCTGGAGTAGAGTGGGGGCTGACCCTGCTCTGAGTAAGAGGGAGTTTTCCTACCCAAGGCTTTAACTAGGATTCTGGCTCTTCCTGGCTAAGTAGAGGCATCTGACCTTCAGACTCAAACTGACATTTCAGTTCTAGAAATTTGATATATTTTCTTGCTTCATAATTAGGCAAAACAGTTAGATAAAGTGAAAGTCTTCACGCATGACTGTTCTACTGGTTCTGAGTTTCTGAAGAACCCTGACTGATACAACCAGGAGAAAAAGCCCCTCAGAGAAATGGCTTGTTTGGAGGAGCTCTGAGTGCATCTGGCCATGACAGAAAGTAAGAGAGAAGTAATGTCGGTCAGCCCTAAAACCTGCTCACAGTGACCAGAGCCCCCAGTGACTGAATTAGAATGATTTAAGCAATTTGTCAAATAAATAACTATCTCAGATTATGACCCAAAGTACAAAGGAAGTGCTCATGAGCCTACATAATCACACACAAAAGAGCTAAAGAAAGAAATCAGACACAAGATCAGGAACTTTTACATAAAGGCATTGCAGACAGTTTGTGCAAGTATTCCTCGCTCAGCTAGGCAGAGTGCAGCTCCTCCCAGGTGTACGCTGTGATGAAGAACTTCTTGCCAAAGGTGCAGTGTGGGAAGGAGGTGAAGGGGCATTTTACAGAAGAGACATTGGAGAGCTGCCTTACCCGGGTGACTCAGAGCTCCATCCACCGGGATGTAACCTATTGACACCATCACATAATCAGAAGAAGCCTCAGCTCTGGGTCTCCTCCAAGAATCTCAGAACCGCCGCTGAAACCATCATTTCAAAGAACAATTCAAATATTCTATAGAACCACTGCTCCCCAAAACTATTAAGGCCGTCAAAGCATCAAAAACCTGACAAGCTATCTCTGGAAAGAAGAGACAAAGGAGAGATGATAGAAGTGCGCTAGAGTATCCTGCCACCAACAAAGGCCAAACACTAAGGACACAAAGTATGAACTCCTTGAGAGCATATTTATATTTGCTCATTAACTGTAATGAATGAGCATGTCAATGTGAAGTTTATTAATGTAAAGGAAGCTGGGTTTGACTACAGAGCATCCCTCTGTGCTGTCTTCATGCCTGTTTGTATCTAAAACCTATTAAAAATTAAGGTTTAAAAAAAAACAGCTCATATGATACCTCAGAGTGGCTTCTGCATTTTTAACCAGCATTAACTTTATAAGCAGTCTTATAGGTCTATTTAAATTGTTCACCTGGACTTGATTTAATTTCGGTATGTGGTATTTATCTAAAAACAAAACGACCACACAAGAAAGGGAGGCATGCTGAAGGAAGAGAAGAGAGCAGGGGAGGAGGGACAGACAGACGGAAAAGGGAGAAGGAGAGGGTGAGAATTCAAGGGTGCACATGAAAATATCAATTATCTCAAGTTGGCATAAGCCCAACTCACTTGTAACATTTTAAAATTTGTGTTCCTTCTAAATCAGTTTTTGCGACAAGGTGTCACTATATAGCCTGATTAGCTTAGACCTCACTCTGTAGACCAGGTTTGCCTCTAATTCACAGAGCTTCTACTTCCTGAGTGCTGGCTGGGATTAAAGGTGTGTGCCACCATGCCTGGCTCTTCTTCAATTTTTAATGTTGAACATATATTAGAAAGGTGTAAGAGGCCAGGGTTGGTGGCTCATGTGTATAATCCCAGCACTTAAGAGGCTAAGGCAGGGAAATTGCCACAAGTTTAAGGTCAGTTTCAGCTACAGAATGGGAACCTGTCTTTTTTTAATGTTTTTAAGTAGAGAAGGCTATTAGAAATGGTTTCCAGGCCATGCTTTAATTGTAGATCATCTGAGATGAAACCTGGTTACTCTTTTTGCTGCCCAGGAGAAAGGACTCTGGGATCAAGACTCTGACCTTAAGGCCCATTGAGAGGAAACATTGTACCCCATCCCTCCATCCACTGAGGACTGCAGAACAGAGTCCTTTGCCAATGACACAGACACGTGTGAGATCTGACAGGGTGCTCGATGGCGAGGCTGGTTGGATATTTCCTTTCCCTTCAAAAGGAGGCTAGCCAATCCTCTTCTCTAGCATTCAGACCAGAAGCGACAATGAAGGAGTTTTAGTGACACGCTGAAACCTAAGGACTTTGTGCTAAAGAATGCACTGCAGTCCACTCGACCTTAGTCTCCTGAGACCCAGCACAGAGGCTGTGGACTCCAGCCACAGTGTCTAAATCCAACGGTTCCACTGCATGGGGGTCCAGACCATGGCACACGGAGCAGCAGGGTCAGAGAAGGGAATAGTTGCTGAGAGCAGGCTGTTCCTGGGCCCAGGAGGCGACCCTAGAGATTCCTTGGGATATAACTCAACCTTGCAACTGGCCTTGAAAAGAGCTGGCATGGGACTGGAGAGACAGTGCAGCGGGTAGGAATACTTACTGTTCCTTCAGAGGACCCAAGTTCGAATCCTAACTCCAACTGTCTGTAGCTCCAGCTCCAGGGAATCTGAAATCTCTGGCCTTCTAGGGCGTGCACACACACACACACACACACACACACACACACATGCACGCATGCACGCACACGCACACACACGCACACAGACACACACACACTTTTTAGAAGAAAGAGGAAAAGAAGGAAGAATGAAGGAAGGAGAGAGTTGGTGTCAGGAAGTGGGACAAAGGCTGTAGTGTCTGTCTCCAGATGTGGCTCCTGCAGAGGCTGTCATTTTTTCTCAGAGCCATCCCCTTCTCACCCTCATGGCTCTCAGCTTTTCACCTCCACATCTGCAGCCTCTTTGGCAACAGGGTTCAGCTTAGGACTAAGCCACTGCTGTCTGTGCTTCTCTAGCGATTTGCTCATTGGTCGTCCTGGGAACTCACAAGCTTGTTCCTGGAGGAGGGCATCGACGGGGGCCAGGAAGCAGTCCCGCCCCACGCGCCTCTGTGCACATTGTAGGTGCTTCCAGTCAAACTCACTGTGAAGCTGATGGAGGTTTCAACTGTTCTCAGGGAAAGCTGTTGAGCAGCTAAGACCCCAAACCTGGACGGGGCTCTGCTGGCATCAGAAAGCAAGGCTAAGGAAACCAGGACTAGGGCTGGAGAGATGGCTCAGAGGTTAAGAGCACTGCCTGCCCTTCCAGAGGTCCTGAGTTCAATTCCCAGCAACCACATGGTGGCTCACAACCATCTATAATGAGATCTGCTGCCCTCTTCTGGCCTGTAGGCAGAACACAGTATATATAATAAATAAATGAATAAAATAATTTTAAAAATTAAAAAAAAAAGAAAACAGGACTTAAATTTTTCCTGATGGCGATCATGTTTTGCCCAAGAAAGTTTTACATGACCCTGAGTATAAACAAATATAAAACATATAAAACAAGTCAAACATTTGATACCAAGTCATAAAGAAATCTATTTTACTCATGTGTTCCCTCCTCGCTCTCTTCAATGGGAGTCCCAGAGCTTGGCCTGGCTTGGTTGTTGATCTCTGCATCTGCTTCCAGCAGGAACTGGATGAAGGCTCTATGCTGACAGTTGGGATGTCCACCAGTCTGGTTACAGGGGAAGGCCGAAACAATTCTGTGGCATAGACATTGTTTTACCATTTATTAAAGACAAACCAAATTGGCATACTGAGAAGAATGTACTTGTTTACTTTGAAATCGTGACTGTTTATTTATACATAAAGTGGCAGAAGCGTGTTTAGGGACTTCATGAAATTGTTAGAGATTCTGTCCTAATCTCAAACCAAATATAACTGAAGTGTCTTAATAGAATTTAAGCCAGTGACTCAAACACCAACTTTTAAAATCAGACATTCTCACAATATAATCCAAAGATATACTAATTTGATACTCCAATGCTGAAGGTTGGTGGTCAGAAAGGCCTGAAGTCTCTGTTGTCGATAATTAAACCGTTTTCATAAGAGCAGAAAACTTTGTAGGCATGGTGAAACGCTGACATCCATAACAAACAGCAGTCTGTAATCTGAGGTTGCTTCAGGCAGGCTTATTGGTGCTGTGTGGTGGCATTCCTGTGCGTGTGTGTGTGCGCACGCACACACGAGTGTGTGCATGTGTGTGAGTGTGTGTGTGTGTGCGCGCACATGTGTGTGTGTCCAGAGCCAAGGCTGCATTGAAGCCACACAATTCAACACTGAGTACTGCCAGAAATACCAAGAATTCTTTATGCATTTAAATTTTGAGTGAATTTTCAGTCAGTACATACAGAGCCCTTTCACTGTTGCCAAATATCTCATAATCCCCAAATGCAGTTACATGACCACATAGAGGGCTAGGATCATGGTTTAGAGAGTTGCGATCTAGAGGGTGGAAGCTCCATCGCGGTCTATTGGAGTTCCTCTAGAGGATTAGAATGGCACAGAGAACAGTTTGAATGGCAGCTCTCAGTCTCAGTACATGCCAGCCTGTGCAGTATGGAAGCCAGACCCATTAAGAATCTGACACGCAGATGTGTCCCTGCCTCTGTTCTATACAGGACCACTGTGTCTCTCCTCCAGCTGTGCTTCCTGGAGCAATAGAACAAGGATCTAGACATCAGATGGACCCTCTGCTGGTGCATAACAGCAAGCTGTCAAGGCTGCATTAGCACTCCCCTGCTGCAGGAGCAGAACAGCAAGCTGTCAAGGCTGCATTAGCACTCCCCTGCTGCAGGAGCAGAACAGCAAGCTGTCGAGGGTGCATTAGCACTCCCCTGCTGCAGGAGCAGAACAGCAAGCTGTCGAGGGTGCATTCACACTCCCCTGTTGCAGGAGCAGAACAGCAAGCTGTCAAGGGTGCATTCGCACTTCCCAGAGGACACAAAGGACAGCTTGACTTGCATCTGAGGACCTTGCAGGTTGTGGCGGGAGACTACAGAAAGGAGTGAGCCAAAGAAAGAATGGCCACATCTCAAACCTCACCTCAGAATGACTGGGGACTGGCTTGAGAAATGGGCACTAATCCTTGGCAAGTTACCAAAAGGCAAAACAAACAAACAAAAAGCAGAAGACCAGAAAGAGTTATGGGGGTTCTAAGAGAGTTTTGGTTTGTTTTTAAGTGAACTATTCAGTTGTTTTAAGATGAACATTGTGTTTCACACTTTTGTGAAAGAAGTGACAAGCATATACCATATATACATATACATACATACAAATATATTGTGGTATATATATATAATTTATGGAAAGTGTCATCCACTTGCTGGATCAACCAGCTGTGCCCTTCTTTCTGTAACTATGAAGATGGAATGATGACGTCACTCAGAGGAGAAACCAAGCTGAGCTGAGTCCTGCTATCAGACCAGGGTGAGCAGTGAGCCAAGAGCTAGTGAGGGATCCTAGACCTGTCCCCTGAACTGCAGAAGACTTCTGACTTTGTTGGGAGTTAGAAATGCTCTGAAAAGAAGCTTGGGTCCTCTCCCAGCAAATTGCCCTGCACTTGCACTTGGGAGCTAGACCCGGCTCTAAGGAGCCAAGAACCCAGAGGCAGGAAGAAAAGTGCAACAGATAAGAACATAGACACACTTGCTTAAGTCTCTCTCTCTCTCTCTCTCTCTCTCTCTCTCTCTCTCTCTCTCTCTCTCTGTCTCCCCAGCATATTTTTCCATTTACTGAAAATAGATTTTTTTTCTCACATAATATGTCCTGATTATAGTTTCCCCTCCCTCAACTCCAACTACTCCCTCCTCCACTCTCCGGTCTTCCCTTTGTCTCTGACTGGAAAACAAACAGGGTTCTATGATAAAATATATGATATATTATATATATATCATATTATATATATAAACAGGGTTATATGATAAAATAAAATATAACAAGATAAAAGAGAAACTATCACATAAGAGTTGGACAAGGCAAATAACAGAAGGAAAAGAGCCCAAGTGAAGGCACAAAATCAGAAAACACAGAGAAACACTAAACTGGAAGCTGTAGTAAACACACAGAGGACCAGGGCCGACTTTAGTCACCTCTCAGCACTGACTTTCCAGATACAGTACAGACACGTTCTAAGAGTTACCCGATCTGTTAGCTCCTAATTAAGAATGTTAAGAATCCAAAATACCAAATTGCCTAAGTCTTGAGGAGAAACCATAGGTTAGTATATACTAGATTCAGAAGTGAAAACATCCACACGTAAAATCCACATATTGTCTCTTTTGTGGACCACAGCATGAACCTCTGCCGTCACAGAAAACAGACACAGGATAACCTGTATGCATGCCATCAGGAAAGGTAGTTCTGAGAACACACATGACACAGGAGATAAGATCTGAGATCAAACAGGTCAAGAAGCAACATGTTGGGGGCAATATGGAAGGAAATACAGCTTGTCCTAAGCATGTATCAACAACTGACTTGGAAATACTTGCTGGGGCGGGGGGAAGAAGCACTGGGGAGAAGAGGCCATGCGATCCCCACACTTGGGGAAGATAGATCCAACATAACCAATGGACCCATCACCCAACAGAGCCAATCCCAGTTGCTCAGAGCTGTTTGACACATAAGGCTGAACTTCATGATGGGAGAACCAGGGGCTGCAGCTTCACATGGTAACAGATTGGAAAAGAAGAACTAAGCCGGAAAGGATGGAGATTCCAGGAGAAATGAGAGCAGAGCAGGAGTAGAGAAATAAAGAACACAAAGCTGTGAGGGTGTCTGGAGGGGAGGAAGCCACAGGCCTGGCAATCTTCCAAGTGCCCATCGCTCTCTCAATATGGGCATGCTATGGTATAAGAAAGTGCAGAATCCACGTGTGATCATCAGAAACAGTCCTTGGGGACTAGAGAGACAGCACAGTGGGAAGCGAATGTGTCACATAGTGTGAGGATTTGAATTTGAATCCCCAGAATTCATGGGAAGCTGGGCACAGTGGCACACATTTGTAATCGCAGTGCTACTGTGCCCAGCTTCCCGTGAGTTCTAGGGAAGAATGAACTGGAAGGGCTGGAGAAGGCCCTGCAGAAGGCCAACAGGGCATGGCCAGGCTGCTGAAGGAGTACCAGGAGCTCATGAATGTCAAGCTGGCCCTTGATGTGGAAATTGCCACCTACAGGAAGCTGCTGGAAGGAGAGGAGTGCAGGTGAGTGCTCCCCCTCCTCCAGCCTGAGGACACCTCCATGATGCCAGGCATGAGCACAGGATGAGGGAGCACTAGCTGTGGCCACAATGGCACCCTTCAGGAACCCCTCTACCAGGGCTTCTCTGTGGACTGTCACCACACTGAGGGTCACGGGGACTGAGGTCATGGCTCCCTAGGTCTCACCTTTCTCCCCCAGTCACTGTGCCCCTTTTCTAGAAATGCACTCACAGGCAGGGGATAGGGATGTCTTACCAATCCAGCCAAGCTGTCAACAAAGACCAATAATCACACTGCACACCTTCCCTCACTGGTAACCCAGCCTTGGTGAAACACCAGCACTGGATTCTCCTGGGCTTTTTACACATATTACACACGCGTGCGCGCACAAACACACACACACACTCACACGCATGAACGAGCACACAAGCACGAATGCATGTGTGCACGCACGCACACACACACACACACACACACACACACACGGACACGGACACACCTCTTTCTATGTGTCCTGACCTTGCAGGAAGATGGCAGCACCAGCTGGTGGTCCATTCTGGTAGCCGTGGGTTGTTTTAAAGTATATTGTGTTTACTCTGCTTGTAGGTAGGTTATTCAAAGGGAAAACAGGACAAAGGCAAATAGGTCACAATATGAATGGTGGTGAGTTCTCAGGAGTGGAAAACGAGGGGCCTACTACTTTGCTTCTTGTGCTCTGCCGCTCCAAGAGGAGAAGAGCCTCCTTTCTGTCCCAATGGAGTACCACTTCTGTGGTCTGCCAAAATCACTCCTGTTTCTCCTCGGTTCCGTTGATCGCTCTGATCTCACCGTCAGTAGTGCCAGAGCTACACGTACACCTCCAGCCTCCATGTTCACTTACAGCACTTTCAGGCTGTTTGCCGCTGATGGATGCTGTTGTTCATCCCTAGGTTTAGCATCGCTTCTGTGTTGCGAGATGCAGCTGTTTTCACATCCAAGGCAGTCCATGGGAAAAAGTACTGATTTCTGTGCTTTGGTCTCGTGCTCAATTCCATTAAATAAGAGTGAAAAACCAAGCTTTAAAAAAGCACATAGGAAGTGCAGGATGTTGGGGTTAGTTGCTGCCAAATCTGTGGAATTTCCCCCCACAGTGAGGCTTGGTCTCACCACACTCTGTAGGTTACCTCCCGCTCTGACCATGGGCAGGACCTGGGCAGTGCCTTTCCCATTCAACCTTCTATACCTTGTTTGCCCTCTGGTGGAGATACAGCTATCCCACAATACTAAGAGAGGAATTAGGGATCAGGTTCCTCACCTGAGAAGGCCATGCTGGGTGACGTCAGCAGGTGACAGTTACACCTACACTGAGGGCAAAGGCTAAGCAATGCTTATTCTGTAGCTTGGTAACTCCAGCCTGCGCTGGAGGAAGATGAATGGGAGCTTTTCTCAGGTTATCTCTACCACCACTCTCTCCCTCCTCAGCTCTGGGCTCTAGCCAAGCTTTATTTTTCTGTCCATCATTTTCCAAGAGTCCTTTTGTGCCTCTGAAACCATGTTCCCCTGCTCTGAGGCTTCTTTATTCTTTGGAGGTGAGGAGTAGAACATGTCTGTCATCGGCTCCTGTTGCCACATTATTTTGCTTCTAAAAATCTTTAAAACCTCATTATTTGCTTTTCTGTACCTTTGGATGTTTAGTGGTCCAACGGTCACTTATAGACATAGTTAAGGCTGTCTGTGGCACAGCGGAATTCTGGACATTGAAGAACAACCTAAACTAAGATCGGCACATTGAATGTTGACTTTAGTTGACTTTTGTACCTATCTTTGAAAAATTCTAACCTATGAAATCCAGAATGATGGATATACACACACAGGCACACACACACACACACACACACACACACACACACTGTCGCCACTGCTGCCACCACACTGCAAAGACCAAGAGCAAGAGGCAAGGGGGTGGAAAAAAGTGTGTAAATGTGTGAAGTTGGCGGGCTCAACTTCGGAGAGGCAAAATGAGTACTTGCGTCTTCAAGGGGACATACAGAAAATACCACACTTTTACAATGTCATCAGGACAGAGAACACAGGTGTTTATCTTGTAGAAATGAGAAGTGGAACAAACAAAACATAAAACAAACAACGAAAGCCCACTCCCATCCATCGCAGAATCACATTTCCTTAGTCATTCCAGAAATCTCTACAACCTCTCGAAGAGTCTTCACCAGTTAGTGCTAGAACACAGAAACCCATCGAAAGTTCAGTAAATCCTTCCTTAATGGAGTCCCTGATTGGTTGCCATAGCAACAGTAAAGAAACACATCGAGCCCTGTCACAACTACCTTCCCCCTTCTTCACACCTGCTATTTCCCAATCCATTCGTCATTTTTCATGAGTCTCTGAGCTCACTTGAGGTTGCCCAACTCTTGCTTAATAAGGTGGTGCTCAGGGCGAGTGAGAGGCACCCTCGGCTGTCTCCTTTAAGGGACATCCGGCTCTCGTTAGTCTGGTGGGAGCACAGCCAGAGTAGGCATGGGCAGGAATCACATAGAGAGCACGGGAGCGTTGCCCGCAGGCCACCTGCCATTTCACCTTTTTCCATGAAGGAAAGAGCCCAGTGTCCAAGTGGCTCAGATGTAGACTGCTCTGTTCAGGGACATGTTTCCTCCCCTCTGAGTCCAGTAGCATGTCTGCTTCACACCCTGGAGTTGCATGTCAATCACTTACACCAATTGCACATCAAGAAAGCTGACTAACTCAAAGGGCCCTCATCAAGCTCCTCTTCAAAGACATTAATTCTGCTGTAGTGCTGAGTCACAAGCCTAACCCATCCCTCTGTATCTGGGCTTTCGAGTTCGCACCCTCTAAAGGCAGCACAGAGAGAGGTTCCCCTTCTCCAGGTGTCTTCAGTCGATCGTTCCCAGCTTAGCGGCTCTCAGTGTTCCAATGCCATTGCTATCATTGTCTTCATGATCAGCGTTGCTGATTTGGTGCCAGCAGCTCACGTGGGTATCGTGCAATCTGAAGGGGAGAGCAATTCCTAGCACAATTCTGAGTGTTTCATGAGAGAAACCTTTCTGGAGAACAAAGCACAGCCCCATACCCAGAGGCACTCAGGTAGACAATACCCACAAAAGTATGACACAGAAAGGGAGGGTGGGTAAACATTCAACAAATGAACACAGTCCCATTCTCAGCATCTTGGGGGGGTTAACTCTGTGGTTCTGTCTTTATTTAATCCCAGCTAGCTGAACTATACCCCCAAAAACCTTTCTCCTACTCTCAGACACTGCTTCCTGCCTTTCTCTTGTGTGTGCCCAAAATGTGACATATGGGGCCACCAAGAAGAGATTTGGAGTCCTCAAGGCTTGTTCATAAACAGACCAGTCTACTCACTGTCTAAATATTAAATTTTCTATTTATGTTATAACACCAATGCATGAGACTATTGTTTTCTATATGTCCCTTTCGTCTTCCTCATAGCCCAGAAAGCCACAAGAGAATAGGAACGACAGAAAACAAGCACTTTCCATCCGGGCACATAGGCTAACAACACAGAAGCAGGGCGCTGTGCTGAGGAACAGAAGACAACAGTCCTGGGACTCTCTTCGCTCATAAATCATGGAGCTTCCAAGGAAAGGGTGCTCTCCGAGGAATCTCCGAGCTTCCCTGCACATCCTGGCCTGCCCCTAAAATGACATCCTACCACTATGGTCCCTGAGGTGACCGTGCCTCCCTGTTGTATCCCAGTACCCAAAGGCCTCCATTATTTCTTAAAAGAATAAATGAATAAGAATGAAGTTTATTGGAAGGGTCAAGATCTGGAGTGTCTCCATGGTAACTGGGATCAGAGAGGACTAGAAAGCAAGGGGCAATCACTTTTCCGGAACCTGCAAGGTCATGGGGATGAGGTGACTGCTTCAGAGCTCCCTCCCTAGCTGTGACACACACACACACACACGGCTCAGCAGCCACCTCCACAGCAGTTGCAAGCCAATGAAGTTGTGTCAACAGCGTCCCTCCGTACATCAGTATCGCCCAGCCCACCCAGACTGTGCCCACAGGCTGTGTCTCCATGCCAGTGCACAACACAGCAGGTTTCTAGGTAATGCACTCCTTGCTTATCCAGAGGACTTCCGGTTCCCTCCTCCAGGGAAGAGCCAGAGCAGCATTACATTTGTTTCACCTTCCTCCTTACCACTCCCTTCCCTCGGCCCCTCAATGGGAGCCAGCAGAGTAAGTGGACGGAACAGCCCCATCCTTGGAACCAAATAAATCCACTGAAGTGGATGGAGGTGAATGGCCAAGATACATTTTAAATCCTGACTTGTCAAAATCCCCTGGTGAAATGCTGGCATCTCCTCCACGCCCTACCCCCAGGAAGGGATCTAACTGTGTGTCACAGACAACAGAGTTTGTACCTCTGTGATCTACAGGGTAAGGGAGGCTTAGGCATGTGTGGGATAGCAGACAGAAAAAAGTAAGTAGTGGAGCTGCTGAGAGGGTGGATGTTGTTACAGGTTTGTCTCCTCTGGGCCCAAGATTCCCCATCTTCTCCAGGCTCAAAACTCCTGCTCCTTTGTTTCAATCCCTCTCCGCAGCTGTGCCCTGTCACCAGCATATTCCTGCGCAGACCACTGTTCAGTAAGTGTTAAGATGTGTGTGTCTATAGAACATCACCCAGGTAACTTCTCTGGGTGTGTCTGATATGCTTGTTCATGGAGGAAGGAACATCTTGCTTCTTAGATGGAAAGAGTGTACCATTTTGCTGCTAAAACTTCCTGGGAGAATTTTGAGGACTCTGCACTGCCCATCACCTAAGTCTGTGGGAAGGAGCAGACAGTGAATGGAGCTACACATGGGCATGTCTCATGTATTGGGCATCATCAGAACATTGAGGTCAACCGGCAGAACTAATGAGAGAACAATGATCATGGCTGACCTGAGGCAGGCTGCCGTTTAGAGGCAGGCTGGTGCTGCCTAGTAGTACACCAACTATTGAGGAAGTGTGGCCACCCTCATGCATAGTCAACTGAGAAAAATTTTCAAGTCTGGATGTACTGTCTCTGTGAAATTACATTCTCCCAATTCAGCCCCGCAGAGCATGCCAGCTGGGAGGCTCAGTCAAACTGCCTCTGCTACCCTCCTCTTCCAGCAAGAGCTCCAGGGGCAAAGGGGGTCTGTCTGCTTTACTTCAAACTCTGCCAAGGACCTCAAGTTCCACCAAGCAATCAGCCTAAGCTCAAGGGGCAGGCATGAGAGAAATCACAGGGTCCAGCTCTCTCAGCTCTGGATCCCAGAATGCACAGTGTCCTTAGGCCCACCACTCCGCCAGACCACAAGAAAGGTCCCAGAGAAGCCCAGGCGGTCAGGGAGCAGAAAGGAGCCTGTAGGTCTCCTGTCAGGTGAACTCTTGCCGCCATTCTCTCTGAAGATCTGAGGAGATACGTCTGTGGAGGAAGCACCCACCCTCCAGAGACACACGGACACCTAGACCACTAAAGCTCAACATATGGAAGAGCACACATTCCACAGGACAGGTGGGAGAGTTAGAGCTGGGCCTGGCTTACCGGGAAGGCTTCTTAGAAAGTTGAGGGCCTGGGAGACAGTGCCGTCCATAGACTATGCTGTCGTATAAGCATGGAGACCTGGACTTAATTCCTAGAGATCACATAAAAAGACCAATAAGGAGGCTCACACTCATAATTCCATCGCAAGATGTCAGGAAAGGTGGACCTGGAGTTTGCTAGCCAGCAAGCTTCACCTAATTGTCTACTCACCTAATCGGTGAGCACCAGGCCTAGTGAGAGACCTTGTCTGAAAAAATAAGGTGGCTGGCTTCTGAGGAACAACATCCAAGGTTGGCCTGTGAACTACACATGCACAAATGCACACATACATGCACACACACACATGCACTCACACACACATACATGTACATACACATATATGCATACATATGTGCACTTGCACACACACTTGTGAGTGTACATGCTACCCACACATACACACACCAATAAATAAATCAATCAACTAATTAATTACCAAAAGAAACCTCCTTTGTTCTTTGTAGAAAACAAAGAAGGAAAGTTTTAAAAGTAGGTAGGTGCTTCGGGGAAAACGTTAAAGCAAACTCCTATTGCCCTTTTCTTCTATTACAATGGCCATCTTTTGGTATTCCATTGTTGCTAAGATCTATTTCCAGAATAAAATGTGTTCTCCTTTCAAAGAAAAGAGTAGGTAGGAGAGGAGTGTGGCGTATGAGTGTGGATATTGTATGTAGGAATAAGTTTTCAAAGAGTAAATAAAAATACCACTTTAACGAAGTCAGTATGTTTTGAGATTTTAAAGACGGCAAGCTTAACACACAAGATCTCCAATTCACACACACTCAAAATGAATACAAAGAAAGTGTGTTGGCAAGGCCTGCTCTACTAGGCACTTGCCATCTATTTAAGTGCAGGTGAAAAGTCACAGACAAGTGAGGGAAACAGAGAAGTCAAAGATTTATCTGCCTCAGTTTAGTTCCCAATGTAAGTGAGTGAGATTCCCCCAATTTGACAGCTACCACCTTTGGTGGGGAAATTACCCCAGAGGGAAGAAGAAGAAAGTGAGTGAGCTGCCCCAGAGAAGAGGTGGTTGTGGATGGGAAAAAATAAGGCAACAGTGAAAGAAAATGGGGTGCCATGAGGAGGGGTGGCCAGGAAGATGCCAACGTCCAGTTGCCATAGGCAGCTCAAGGGAAACCGCCAAGGTATCTGCTTGCATTCCCTCCCATGGCCTAGCGCCATGCTGTGCTCCTGACCCCTGCCTGAGTCAGCCTTTGTTCTGCAGAAGGCTCTGCACTTCACTCAAAGTGCTCAGGAAACAAACACGTCCCTTCCTCTGGGAGACAGATTATTGCACAAAGAGGAGCAAAGAACACAAAGATGTTTGTTACTTCTATGGGCAAAGGCGAGCATGCGCCAACCTAACGAGGACCTAGGTCCACTGGCAGCCAAGTAAAGAACTGAGCTCTGCTTGGCCCGTGTCAACAAAAGCCGTGATTCACGAGCTCCTGTGGAAACAAGGAGTCTCAACCCCAACAAGAGAGGCCCAGCCCTTCCTCAGAGCCCCAGGTAAAAGATGGCTCCCAGGATGGAGACCAGCCCTCTGAGTGCCAAGCTGCCATTCCAGGCAGGTGAGAACATCAGCCAGGCACTGTGGGCCTCCCAAAGGACACCTGTACTATAGCACCTGGCTCCATTTCCCACCTACCAGATGGTATCAGCCTATCTCTAGATTAGCTATTTTGAGTCTTGTTTCCTTATCCACATATGAGGTCTGAACACCTTGCTATTGTTTCTTACCCACTCTTCAAAACCACAACAAGAAGCAATCAGACAGCAAGATCGAAGAGGACCTGACCATCCGCCAAACAGCTCACAGTAGACACAGGGAGAGGGATAGGGGCGGGCAGGGGGGCCGGGAGGAAGAGGTCAAGGCACACTGGAAACCCCTGTCAGTCCACGCTCTAATGCAGAATGTAAGACACAGTTAAGAACAGAATGCGGAGCCAAGAGCATGGCTCTGTGACAGAGTTCTGTCTGCGCAAGCCTGATGACCTGAACTGAGGTCCATCCCGGATCCTATAGCAGAAGGAGAGAATCAACTCGTAAAAATTGTCTTCGGACCTCCACATGTGTGCTGTGTCATGTGTGGGTGCCAACAGTCTCTCCCTCCCTCTCTCCCTCCCTCTCTCTCTCTCTCTCTCTCTCTCTCACACACACACACACACACAATAGTAACAGTAATAATAATTAATAATAATAATAATAAATTTTCAATTTGTAAGACAAGATGAACGAGAGGGGCGTTTCTCCAGTGTGTGTAGCTTTGGGGATACAGGTCTTTAGAAAGGGATAGTCTGGGAGACTTCTGGAAGAAGACAGACTCAAAGATAGCTTGATTGATTGTGTATCGTCTTGTTCAGTTACCCAGCATGCTTCAGTTTTGTCTCCCCAACAGGACCAAGAACTTATTGCTAAGGATCAAGAAAGTGTGCTATGTTACTTCTCACAAGACCCGTTCTAGGACAGGCATGTGGCCAGCCCTTCATGAATGCTGGTACTCTCTGCAGGAGACACCGTGGACATGTATGCTGCACTCACACTAGAGGCGCTGTGAACAGGCTTTCGCACATGAAGACTCTCCATAAACTCCATTTTGCAGACACACCCTGAAGTTCAGAAAGTTTTATGATGAGCTCAAGGTCCCATGCTGGGCGCTGGAGGGGCTAGAACTCAAACCCAAGTCTTTCTGCTCCCACTCCGTCCGTAGAAGACAGGATTGCAAACAGCCTTGAATGTCAAATATTGGCATAAACATGACATACACACAAGTGCATACCAACATACATGATCTAGGAAGTTGCATATGATGTCCAGCAAACAGATGGTTTTGAGCAAAATTAAAGGGTAGTCAATGCTGTGTGGAAGGCTGTGGAAGATGAACGCCAACCTGCAGGACCAGCCTGATGGGCTGGGGAAGGCAGCCCGTGGCTGCCGAGGAAATGCTCGGACAGAGATACATACCGAGAATAGGAAACAGTGTTGCAGTCGCTGTGTTGACACAAGATGTTTGGACTGAAGGGAGTTGGTCCCAGGCCTAAGAAAGCGGTTCAGAAATGAGGCAGTGTTTTTGAGTCCATTAGGAGATGCATGATTAGGACATGACTGAAAGCAATTAAGTCGCTTCTCACTGGTCTGCTGATCAAGTTACAACTAGAAAGAAGTTTCCACATGGGGGAGGGGAGGCAGCAAACCAACCAGTGCTTTTTTTTATGTTATTTCCTGCAGGGGTACTCAGGATGAGCTCAGGGTTGGCAGATGCCTAGGGGATGCCATCAGCATGGCCCCCTTCATTAAACAAGCACCGCCCTTTGTGGGGGCCTATAAAAACCCAAGGGCTTGCATTTCCTTAGCTGCCTGGCTTCTCCATCCCCTTCAAGCGTCTACCTCGAGAGCTCCTGCCACCTGCCTGCTTCACGGCCATGTCTCGGCTGTCCACCGTCACCTTCCACTCCAGTGGCAGCCGCAGGGGCTTCAGCACAGCCTCTGCCACCACCCCAACTGCTGGCCGCTCCCGCTTCAGCTCTGTCTCTGTGGCCCGCTCCTCAGGAAACAGTGGGGGACTGGGCAGGATCAGTGGTGCTGGTGCTGGCTTTGGAAGCCGCAGCCTCTATAACCTTGGGGGGACTAAGCGGGTCTCCATTGGTGGATGTGCTGGTAGTGGCTTCCGGAGTGGCTTTGGTGGCAGGGCTAACAGTGGGTTTGGGGTCAGCAGTGGCTTTGGTTATGGTGGTGGCATTGGAGGGGACTTCGGTGGCCCTGGCTTCCCTGTCTGTCCCTCTGGAGGCATTCAAGAAGTCACCATCAACCAGAGCCTCCTGACTCCCCTCAACCTGCAAATCGACCCCACGATCCAGCGGGTGCGGAAAGAGGAGCGGGAGCAGATCAAGACCCTCAACAACAAGTTTGCCTCATTCATTGACAAGGTAGGGCCTGTGCTCACCCCTCACATTCCCAGCTCAGGAGTGGCTAGATGGGAAAGCTCGGCTCCGGAGACAGCAGCAATGCAGGTTCCCCGGGAGAACATTCAGCAACCAGTACCAGCCGTGGGCCATGGACAGAGACATTTTCAAGCCAGGTCAGCTGGCCCACAGGACCTTGTAGAGATGTCCCACCCCACCTGGTCCTCTCTGGGAGTCCTCTTCCAGAAAGAGGGCTTTCAGTGTGCCAGCTACCCTGATCCAGAGAACCAGCACTCAACCCAGGCTCCATGACTCCCACCATAGAGGTTATGTTCTCCCCATGGCAGTCCATTGAAATCTTAGAGTCCTTGGGATGCCTCCATGGACTTTCTCATTTGGGAGTGGAATTGTCAATTGGGTAACTGCTGGTTGAGCACGGGGTAAAGCCCCTTGTGCCTCCACTGTTAGCAAGAGCGCGCACGTTGCTGCCTCCCTAGCTTCTCACGTTCTCTCTGCCCCCCTGCAGGTGCGCTTCCTGGAACAGCAGAACAAGGTCCTGGAGACCAAGTGGAACCTCCTGCAGGAGCAGGGCTCCAGGACTGTCAGGCAGAACCTGGAGCCCTTCTTCGATGCATACCTCAATGACCTCCGCCGGCAGCTGGATGGCGTCACTGCTGAAAGAGGCAGGCTGGATGCTGAACTGAGGAGCATGCAGGAGGTCGTAGAAGACTTCAAAGTCAGGTGAATGGGAGACAGGCTCCTGACTCCACACGACCATCCCCAGGGCTGCTTCTCCGAGGTCCAGAGAAGTGCAAAGGAGTGAAAGCCACATGAGCTAGGAGGCTTGGGTGTGCAACCCAGAGTGCAGACGACAAAGACACACGCAGGGTAGCCAGGGACTCTGTCTCTGCCTCGCTGCTAGCAAACACAAAGGGCCCGTTCTTATCGGTTTACATGCCTGAAATGAGCACCAGCATAGTCGCTCATTCTGGCCAACAGTGTTGCTTCACCTGCAGCTTGCTGCTTATCTCCACTGGCTGTGAGCCTGGGGGCTGAGATGGCTTGAGTTTCCCAAACGGCAGGAGCTGGAGTGAAGGAAGGTAGCAAGGCAGAAGGAGGGGTTCTGATCTTCCTTGTGGAGGCGAACACTGTTTATTGTCTGGGCTACCATGCAAAAGCATGGTCCTAGCAAGTCTGTTAGCTAGCTTGATCACAACGCCCAGTGAAAATATTTCAAAATGTTCCTGAAAGACTGTCCTGAATAAATAAAATTCTCTTTGCAGGTTCAGTGGGTACTACTGAGGCAGCATATATTTTTGGTGATTCTACAAAGAAATGGAATTGCCTAAGCTCATGATTCTATTCTCATAAGCCTATGCTCACCTTCTAATCTTATAAAGGTTTCTTTTAACTGGCAGAAGAAATGGCCTACCTTTTATAGAGGAAGAAGTAGAGGTTAATGAATCATCCACAGTCATGTGTAGGTCACTGAAGAGCTGGAGAGGAAGGAAGGTCTTTAACTCTTGCCAAGGCAGCAGGAGAAGTTAAACCTTGCTCAATCTCACTCCCCCTTGCCCTCACCTCATCCTTGCAGGTATGAAGATGAAATTAACAAGCGCACCGCTGCTGAGAATGAGTTTGTGGGCCTGAAAAAGGTGAGTAGGGACATCTCTTAAATGAGACTGAGGTCTGAACCTGTCCTCCCGGCACTCAGGAGACAGAAACAGGAGAGCTGTGTCTGAAGCCAGCCTAGGCTACATGGCGATGCCATGCCTCAAAGAAAGAAGGACTGGGCATCCAGAGCAGAGTCAGGGCTTATCCAGCATTCCCTTTGGTCAAGATCCAGCACTGAGCAGTGGAGAGAAGGAACTTCTAAGAGGAGGAGG
>PVIU01019598.1:0-36010 GCA_004026605.1 Ondatra zibethicus
TCTCTCTCTCTCTCTCTCTCTCTCTCTCTCTCTCTCTCTCTCTCTCTCTCTCTCTCTCTGCGGGTGTGTGTATACTTGCATGTCCAAATCTCCCCTGGCTTATTATGTTTTAACAAGGAAACAGTCTATATTGAATTCTATTCAATACTGATTATTTCCACCTTGTTTCAAAATAAGTCCCATTCTGAGGTCTTGGGGTCATTGCAGTCATAATAGTCACCACCCTCGACTTGCTTTGCTTTTCCATGCTGTACCCCTGCCTTGCATTGGGATTGCACCTTTCCATATTTCTCACCTCATCTTTCTCCCACTTGTGGTCGCGTGGTTGTTGTTTCCTCTTACTAAATTCCCTTAACTGTGGGTGGGTACCCTTCTAGATGCCACATACAGATTTCTACAATCGCAATTATTTGTCATTGAGCCCAAGTGAGCTATGAAGTTCCCACTTTTTTTTCTTTTCTTTCCCTTGGCTCCGGGAAGGCTGATACTCAGTTGTTTGTGATGTTCCTCCAAGAAGCTTAGAGAGGGGCTGCTCTCACACTCTTGGCCCTGGATTTTAGAGGATTATTTTGCTAACAAGCTTTTCTTCCTTGTTTGACTATTCTGTCTCCCTTTCCCCAACTACGTGTTTATGGGCATCGGAGGCCCCCAGCATGTGTCAGTTATGTGGAGGTTTGGGGCGCGGTAAAAGCAGGGCTTTGAGGGCCTGCATAGGTGTCTGTTTCAAGTTCTGTAGGGACCATGAGGCACTCGGGCTCTGTGACCCTCACAGCATGGGTCATACAGGTCCTCTGCAAGCAGGTAGGCATGATGAAGCGACCATTTATGATTACTTTTATTTTATGTTGCTGATGATCAAACCCAGGGCCTTGGACAAGCTGGGAAGGTGATCCACCACTCAACTGAAAGCCTAGCCCTAATATTTCAAGTTTAATCTGGGTCTTTGGGGGACTATAACAAATGCACCCCCCAAATGGATATTGTTTATGTCTGTGTGTGTTCTCATTGTTTTCTTTTAAATGAAGGTCAAAAGAAAAGCTCCCAATAGATGTTGTTCCAGACATGTATCTGTAGATCTCTCTTCTCCCTTCTTCCCCTTCTTGGTCATCATCATTAATTTCATTGGTCCCTCTACTCAAGGGACTTGTAAAGCAATGCATAGGCTTATGCTGGTTAATTTTTAGGACTGTCAATTTGGAATGTGCCAGCACTCTGATTCTATCACCCAGGCCCTGTTCTAAGATAATCAGCTTAAAATTGATACAGGCTAGGATTTGGACTTTATTGATTACATTTCCTGCTAGACTCTGGCCTTGGCCTCTTGCTGACCACATTCTGAACAATATGGCCGTGACCTCAGGAAAAGTCAGGCATCCTGGGGTACCAGGCAGGACTTGAAGATTTTGGTTCTAGGGTCATACAATCAAGTTGGATATAGAAAGTGTTGATAGTAAGGTAACATTTTTTACATACCTCACAGAGTTATTTTGAGGCTAGCATAGTAATCATTTATGATTCCTAAAATTGTTTTCAAATGTCAAGATAGTAAAGTAGGATTTGAGAATAATGTGTTAGATTGTTACATAGATTCACATAGAGACAGAAATCAAATCACATAGTTCTACAAAGCAAGTCTGTTCTTTAAAAATATGGCTTATCTTATAGGAAATAGAGAGGTTTAATTTTTCTTCTCTATAATATGCAGAGGGTTTAAGAGCAGAGGAACTAAGATGAGAAAGGCTGGCCTCAAATCCTGGTTCTGCATTTTATTAAAGGGAGACTTGAACTATTGAGTCCTCTAACTTTAGCTTTCCCATCTACAAACTGGGTGCCATAACCATTCCCATAACATAAGGGTGCTAGAGAAAGTGTATGAGGAATTCTATGAATGACATTGAACGTGTTGCCTGGGCAGGTGCAAATGATTATAGATATTGATTGTAAAGTTTTATTTATTAAAAAACTGATTGAGAAGTAAGAAGGAAACATATGAAAAGTTTCATTGTTGTGTATATATTTAAAATGGTCTCAGACAATGGAGCAAATAATATAGACATTCAAAAGTCACTGCCAGATGATCTAAAGAAAGTGACCCCAGATGGTTTAAAAGTTGAGTAGGAATTGGAGAAAATAAGAGTAGGAAATAAGAAGAATAAGCTCAAAAAATAAGTAGCTAGGATGTGGTCAGTTAAAGTTTAACTGGACCAGAGGGTGTGAATGGGGGAAGAGAGGATAAGGCTGGGACGGTTGCTGAAAATAGGGCTTGGTGAGAGTGTGGTGGCAGCCTGTTCTTCTGTGTGTTGCCACACTGTGTGGCAGGATCAAGTTGAGGAGGAGTGGAGAAATTTGGCCATGGGGTCAACATTGGTAATCTTTATAGTTTTTTTGTGTCTTTTCTATGAATAACTAGACTTTGCATTATATAAAAGAAACTGTGACTATTCAGTAATAGTTGATATTAGGGTTGGAACTAAATTGTGAAAAATCTTGGTCCTTAAATGAACTAAGGAAGTAGGATGGCACAGAACAGAATAGTGGCAGGCAGGATATTGCCTTATCCCTTCTTAGGTTAGAAACTTGTTACATGGACATGCCGAAAGGTAGAGGTGACCATAAGTAGATTTCTAAAAAAAGGAAGAAACAGAATAGAAATGAGATGAAATGCTGGAGATACAGATAACTAAGGAAAGGGGGTGGAGTCTAGGGAACATGTTTACATGTCCCCAAGCAGTGACCCTAAAGGAGGAGTAGGGGTGAGAAAACATAAGCTTGGCGAAACGGGCCAAGATTCAGCTGTTGGCCTGAGCGCGTTTTTTAACAGGAAAGGAGATTGGATGGAAAGTATCAGTGAAAACAGTTAATTTTGTTACCAAGGAAATACAGTTTTCCTTGAATGCCGAGAGAAAACAAAGTGACTGGGCTTTGATCCAGACGGTACAGTAAGTTCATGCTTCGTGTACCTCCTCTGTAGCAAATATACAGCAATAACAGAGAACAGCAGCCGTGGCTGGCCAGCAAAACGAGTAAATAACCTTGCGACCAGAAATGGTACGGAAAATAAAAGATGATGAGCAGAGGACTATTTGTTCTTGTGATGTGGCCAAAGTCTGGGAGCAAACATAATGACAAATATGTGTATTTATCTCTGGAAAGATCTTAAAATGTACATGCTTCAGATTGCCCAGAGATCAGAATAGGAGCTTCTTCTTAAAACCATGCGCTGGAGACACAGACTATTACATGGAATAACGGTACCCCCCCCCCCAAAAAATAATGTTCTCTCTGGAAGCACAGAGATTCTGCCTGTTAGGTAAGGCACTCTTGTTGTTCAAGCTGTTGTGCTGTATTCCCAGAATCATCCTGTAGGGGCGCCAAGCTAATATGGGATTTTCTTCAAAATCTCCAAAAGGCTACCTGGAAACAACATTAGCAACAAATTAGAAAATGCAGGGGATCGGTAAGGTAAAAAAAATGTAGAAGAAAATCAGAAAAAAATTTCCCATTCTCAAGGTAAACTATAATATAAAATTATAAAATATCAAATGACAAGGATGGTTTCTGACTTGACTTTCATACAAAAATAATCTATAAATCTTAGGTAATACAGTATGACAAGAAAAAGAAGCCTTGGAAAGAGAGAGTTGACAGTCCTCACTGTAATACTGTATGTTCAGCCTATATAGAATATCAAAGGGTTATTTGTAAATGGACTGTTTCAACTAACTAAGATGTTCTACAAAATTGATAAAACACAATAGATGAATGAGCATAAGTACATTTCTACCTATACACTTCGGTAATGCCAACACCCAGGAGTGTGAAAGCTAAGGGCCACAAGTTCAAAGCCAGCCTGTGCTTCATACTGAATTCCAAGTCAGCCTGAGTCACATAGTAAGACTACCTAAAAATCAAAACAGTGGCCAATGAGATGACACAGCAGGTTAAGGAGTTGGTGGCCAGTTTGGTGACCTGAGTTCAATCCCAGGAACCCACATGGTAGAAGGGGAGTATTTAGTTCCATAGGCTACCTTCTGACCTCCACATAAGTCCCATGGCGCATGCCCTTTCCCCCACAAAACAAACAGATGTTTTAAGAACAGCAAAAAGGGGGCTGGAGAGATGGCTCAGAGGTTAAGAACACTGATTGTTCTTCCAGAGGTCCTGAGTTCAATTCCCAGCAACCACATGGTGGCTCACAACCATCTGTAATGGGATCTGGTGCCTTCTTCTGGCCTGCAGGCATACATGTAGACAGAACACTGCAAACAAAATAATAAAATAAATAAATCTTTAAAAAAAAAAAGAACAGCAAAAAGCATATTACCTAAAGACAATCAGAAAAATTTAACTTACAACAAATAACATCTGGCAAAATGAAATAAAATAAAACATATACATTAAAAGGTATAAACACAACAAGAGATGTGCCAACCTCGATATTATTATGGGATAAATATAAGACAGTAATGAGTATAAAATAAGTATGTGGGGCAGTCTGCAAATACAGGCATGAACATCTAATGTGTATATAGGCTGTAAGTTTCATTTCCAGCATTAAATGAAACAGCAAACATAGAATAAAGTTAGCAAATGAAAGCTACATTCAACAACATAAGAAAGTATCCTGTTTTGCTGAACATAGTGGTACACACTTGTAGGCCCAGCACTTGAGAAGTTAGCACAAGAGGCTTGGGAATTCAAGGCCATGCTTACTACATAGCTACAGTAACTGGATAGTTGGATGCACAGCAGAGAGGTATGGAAATCTGGATTTTTGTGTATGTCATTGTAAATTAGCATGCAAGGGAGAAACAATTCAAAAACTAATGTAACTTATTTCATGGCAGCCACAAAATAACGTACAACATGAAGTTTCAAAAAAAAAGTTTGTTTTCAGCAAGCTTCTTATTTTAAAGTAGTTTTTGTCAGTCAGAAAAGCTTCAATAGTCAATGAATTGTCTTGTGTTCTCCCGTCATTCAGCCTCTCTCTCCCATTGGAGTCGTCCTCTGTTAGCAGCACGCACTCACGAGCACCAAGAAGCCAGTGCTGGTCCAGTCCCATTAAGCAAAGGCAATGCTATTCTGATTTCATGATCCCCTGCCCCAGTGCCTTTTTCTGACCACACTGCATTTAGTGACCAGGTCTCTTTAACGTCTGTAGTCAGGTTTAATGAAGAATGTCTAACTAACACCTTGGGCTTATCAGCAGGGGTGCTGGCTTTGAGGGAAGAATAACATAGAGAGGCAGTATTATTCTTATCACAACATGTCAAAATATACACTCACAACATTTGAGTGACCATGGGGATGCTAGCCTTGATCATCTGGCTAGGATGGATGCTAGGTTTTTTACTGGAAAGTTGTACAACTCCCCTTTTCCTCACACTTGAGATATTCACCAAGAACAGCATGTTCTGCATCCTTGAAGGAAGAGCCCCCGCATAAAGTCTTTAGAATTCTTTTGTATGGAGTATAGACATTTAATAAGAGAATATGATTTGACTTTGAGAAGGGAAATAGTCCTTGAAACAGATTATAAGTAACAAAAAATGAAAGTTTAATACATTTGAGCACATGATTATTTTTTGTAGCCCAGTCTTGTCTGCAACTTGTTGCAATGCCTCTGCCTCAGACACTAGAGTGCTGGTATTACAAGCATGTACCAACACACCCAGCACCTGACTACATTAGTTTACCTCCTTCAAACCGTTGACCTTTATACAAAGTTAAAAGACAAACGCTAGACCGAGAGAACACATTCCAGTGAGTGCAGCCAACAGAGAATTTGCATACAGAATAAATAAAAGTTCTCAGCAATGAGAAAAGGATAACACTTATGTTTTTATCTCCGAAATTTATGTTGAGATTACAAAGTAATAACTACTACTCTTCAGTTAGGAAGGACAACTGTCCAATAATACCAGGTTTGGAATTTCAGGGCAAGATGTTCAACCACTTAGTGATCGTGGGAATGTGAGTTTTATGAACTTGGGGAAAATATTCAGCCGTAGAGTGGAGCTCAGGATTTATATACTCCAAAGGAACATTCTCGAAAGATGTGCCTCTCCAATGTTCCCGTGTGCTTGTTAAAATGCAGATGTTGATTCAGTGATCTGGAAGCACCTTTGCTTCTACCAAACATCCAGCTGTTGCGAAAGCTGCTGGTTCAGGTTCCTGTGCTGTATCTGAGCAACAAGGCTATAGAGCAGAGGTAGTAAACCCTGCCAGCCTGACCCCTGCCTGCTTTTGCAAATAAAGTTTCTTTGGGGTGGGGGGGATGTGCTCTGTTTACTTTTTGTCTGTAGCTGCTTCCAGGCCAGAGTGGCAGAATTTGGTAGATGCAAAAAGAACAATACAAGTTCCATAGCCTAAAATATTTTCTGTTTGGCCCTTGGCAGGAATATTGCTAGCTGTTGTTCCAGTGTGTTGCTCTCTCATGTGTGTAGACTTTTATCATGACAATTATTCTGACTTTATGAAAACAACTAACAGTTGATAGAACTAGAAAATAATTTGCAACCTTAACACAAGGAATGCCATCAATTCAAAATCAATAAATGATTGGGGATAATAAATAAATGGGGATATAGCTCAGTGGTTGAATACTTGTCTACCACACAAATAGCCCTTGGTTCCATTCCTGAAGCCATAGGAAAATAAAGCAGCAATAAAAGCAAATAAAGTTAATAGGTGAAAACTAATGCACCAATACCAGAAAGCTTCCTGTTTTGCTGGGCTTGGTGCGCGAAGCCTGTGATCTCAGCATTTGAGGGGGGCAAACAAGGATCAGGACTGCAGGTTACTCCCTTTATATTGCAGAGGAAGAATATCCAACAGAAAGCAGTTGAAGGGAGAAAATCTCTCTCTGCTTACAGTTCCAGAGGGCTAGAGTCCATTGTATGGCAAATGCACAGTGACAATTAGGGAAAGTTCTGCAGCCAGAGCAGGCAACTGGCTGATCGCAGGATCATACTTTTGTCCAGAAAGGAGGGAGTGAGGGGGGGGTGGGTAATAAGAAAGGGAATGAGACTATATAATAAAAGCCCCTTCCAGTGCTACAATTCCTCCAGCAAGACTCCACCTCCTAAAAGTTCCTTTGCCTTCCTAAAGAGTGCCACCAACTGGGGACAAACTATTCAAATACACGAGTCAGTGGGGACGTGTCTCATCCAAACTGCTCCCCTCTTCAGATATATAGTAACAAGTTTGAGGCTGGCTTGACTCCATGAGACCTTGACTCACAGAACAAAAATCAGTCTCATTTTAAAGTTTAAAGACTATGCATGCATCTTTAATACTATCATCTGCCTGTAGTCAGCCCATCGGTAGGAGTGCCTGTATCAGTTGTCCGCTTCAGAGTAGTGGCTAGCTCTGGTGGGGAGAAGCAGGGTGTTAGATACGCAGGTGAGTTCTTGGTCATGGCTATAATAGACTGTCTTCAAAAGAGCTGAAAAGAAGGCACCAAAAGATTTTTTTAAAAATGCTAATGCTGGGCACTGGGCACAGAGTTGTAATATTCTCTACACTTGACTGATATTTTAAACATTTGAAAAAAGTCCAAAGAATCAATAAACAGGAAAATGCGTACTTAACATAAAAGATATTTTGAAGTGAAGGAAAGAAATGCAGATGGTCTATTAATACCTGGGGTTTTCTTCCCTACCAATTGATCAAGAAAAAGAGATGCCCAATGACCTTTTGTTATCTCTCATAGAGCAATGTTTGAGGATCATAGAGTTGTTTTATGATAGCATTCTACAGAGCATGGAGATTTTTTCGCTCTGAATGTTGACTTCATTCATGTTATTTGTTAGAAGGGATTTTACCTTTTGGGGGGCTAACAGTTCTCTCCTGTAAGCCGAAATCAGGCTGTTATTGGGCCAGTCTTAGTAATGCAAAGGACACTACTCAGCATGCTTTTCCCTTTAGTGTGAGACTCTTCTAGTACTCCTTGGAATGAGGCGAGAGCTCCAAGATTCTCCCAGGATGTCTGCTTAAATCTGAGAATCCCAGTGTTCTGTGTATGCTTCATCTCAACCAAACTTGGTTGCTTTCCTGTCTGACTTCCATGGGCATGCCTGCGTAAGGGGATGCCTTAGCCTCAGCCCCTTCCTTTGGAGCCAGATCCATACAACTGGAACCAGATTTGGCCTTGCAAATCACTGGGCCAAGGACACCTCATTTCATACTTTCTCAGCAGTACTGGGATACTTTACAGAAGAGGGAACCCTATATTGAAGCCAGGGGACTGTGCTCAGTATTCAGTCATGAAGCATATGGTAGGGATCTACAGCCTCGAGTCCATTTTGGTTTCCTATAGAATCCTTTAGAAACCTTTGCAGCATGTTTATTATGATATTGCCTATACCCCAGGAAATATAACAGCTGTATTTAAAAGCCAAAGGACTGTTTTTACACACCTTGTTCATATCAGGCTCTGTGGAGGATACAATTGCCACATTCACTTCTAGAGTGGGGTTTTGGTGGCCCCCAATATGTTTTATTTTGTCTAAGAATTAATTACGTTTATTTAAGGTGTGTGTGTGTGTGTGTGTGTGTGTGTGTGTGTGTGTGTGTGTGTGTATGTGTTTTCCAGGGTACATATATAGATTAAGAGACCAAATTGTATAAATTATTGTTCTCCTTCTGCTATCATGGTTCCAAGGATTAAACTCGGGTCCTTGGGCTTGGATGCAAGCACCTTTACCTGCTGAGTTTTCTTACCAGCCTAAACATATTTTCTTATTGAGAACCTCATTTCTCAACCCAGTACCCCTCCTATGCATACAACTGTCTTCGTGAGTGGTCTCTTATCTTTGAGATGACAAGCTTGATCTTCTGCTATAGAAGGACTTTCTTTGTAAATGTCAGTCATGACCAGAGAAAGAAATAGTTTTGTTTTAAAGGTTCACTCAGTGAGTACTGAATGCCATTCCCTCCATGGCGGCCTTTAACATACAGGCATGATTTAATGACTGCTAAGTGTCAGACTCGGTGGGAAGATGGTTCATGTGTGATAGTGTAGAGGAGCCCCAAGAGTGCTGGGACATGGTGAATGGGGAGCCACACAGCGAGGCCACAGTGCAGTGCTACCATCTACCTCAGCTGACTATTGATTACTTTGTAGAAACATTGGCTGAGCTTTGCCAGACCCTTAGGTTTGTAAGACAAGCTACAAATAAGGACACTTTAAGTGTGAAGTCTAAATTTTAAATGCTGGAAAGTAGAACTTTGAATTTTTTTTATGAATTCACTTGTTTGGGGTGGGAGGAGGAGGAGAGGAAGAAACTTAGCAGCAGAGTGAGAATATGGGTGAGGGTAAGGGTTAGGGAAAGGGTTAGGGGTTAGGGCTAGGGTTAGGGTTCTAGGGTCATTCATAGCCTATGCACTAAGCTTGCTAGCTTGATCTGCAGCAGGAAAGATGAGTTTCAAGCCATCTAGTCTGCAGCCAGCAAGGCTACGCTTTGAGACTTGACATCTTGAGCCAACACTTCTGGATGTTCATTGAATTTGATTACAGGAGAAAAAGGAGCTTGTATTTCAAAGAGGAACCTGCCCTAGCAAAGTAAAGGTCCAGTGAGACACAGCCATAACCCAAACTCCCCAAGGACATTGTGGTGATCCCTCTCCCCATGAATTTGGAGAAGACAGCACCTAGGCAGAAAATAAAGTGAAGAGACCTCTATACAGGATGGAACTTCTCTTCAACACTGTGAACTCTGTTCACACAGTGGCTAGGCCAGGGCACTGAGTGGATCTTATGTCGGCTTTCCTATGCTTTCTGTAATCACGACTGTCCCGCAAATTGCTCTTCTCTCCAGACTCCTCCTGCCTCCTCCTCCTAGGCTAGTTTTTACTTTTCCTAGCCTGAACTCCAGGAAATGATACCAAGTATGGTTAACGTCGAGATGGAGTTTGGGGCTCCTTACTCGAAGGCCCTAATCCAAGCAACATGTTCCTCCCAGAGTGATGGAGATCCAGGGAAAAGTTGGTCTGTGAAGTGTTCCATGGGAGAAGTGGCATGCATGGGACTATGTGGCTCTCTATGGAAGCGATTTGTGAGGAAAGAAACCAGTCCTCTGCCCAGGGATTGTTGGAGGGGACAGGTTCCTCTCACTGGAGAATATCCTAGCTTGGCTTTCTCTCCAACACCTAGTCTTAAGAACTGCTTTTCAGCAAGGAGCCTTTTTTTTTTCCAAATAGGTCATTTCAAGTATTTTAGAACTATCTGGATTCAAGTTCAAATTACTATAAAATAACATTAGAAATTTCTGAAAATATGATTGAGTTAATGCTATACAATTTTTAGGATATTGGAGGGTAACCAAGTAACTGTACTCAATGGCTGGTGTGACATGATTGTTTGGATTCCTTGGTGATCAGTGGTATGCCTGTTGACAGGGCCTTTGCCCCAGGCTCTTTCTTTACCCTAGGTCTGCTGGAATCCTGGTTTAGTAGCAGTTATTTTTTCCTCACCACTGAAGAAAGGAGAGAAGACTGCCACAAGAATAACGTGCTGACTAGGGTAGGGTAGGCCTCCTTCCAGAATTGCCTTGGCTTCTGTGTCCCTTTTAATAAGCTACCCAGGACCTTAACACCAGAACCCTATGTATTTCAGTTCCTTCTTGTGATATAACAACCATAAGGTGACAAATGCATTTGAAGAGAGAGGATAGGAATGTTATCCAGTGGTGCCTAAAATAAGCACTTCATGAGTAGGCTAGATAACAAAGGGAAACAGAAGGAGAGGCCCTTGAGCATCCAAAGTTAGAAGAAGAAAGTGTAGGCAGGAGACACAGGAAGAACAGACGCTAGAGAGCAGGTAGCTGCTTGTCTGTCTGCAGGAAAAGATGCTTGGGGTTCAGACAAGTGCTGGGAAACAGAGAGGTTGTAGATTCTGGGCTTTATTTCGCATTTTACACAGCTAGAGTAGTGAGCTAGCCTTTCCTTACTGCCGAGGATATGGAGGACTTGGCCATGCAGATTTAATTGGTTCTTGGTTCATTGGGGGTGGGTTCCAAAACCCCTCGCTCAATCCTTTGGGTACTTCACTTCCCTTTCCTCCTCCCCACATCCTTACAACTCCCTTTCCTCTCCTGGAGCAATCCTGGAATGTCTGGCTGGCTTCTCAGACTTTGACAATCCCTGATGTCCAGGCTCTGTTCTGAATTACAGAGGGTCCATGGTTCCTTCGTGCTGGATGACTCTGGGGAGAGCGGCTGACAGATAGAAGGTTTTTGTTGGGCCACCTGTGGACACGGCCTTCTTAGGGCGTGTGTTTGCCCCTCTCTAGCCCTCTTTGCCCATCTAGCCTTTTGCTTGTGTCTCCTGTGGTCTAGGACTTCCCTGCCCTCCTCTGAGCTTCTGTCTTCCCTTCCTTTTCTGGATTGTTATGAGAAGTATGGTGGGGGGCGCAGGAGTTTGGAATGGTGCCTCTCATGCGATCATGCTTCAGCTTTTAGAATCTTGGAAAGGCTCCACCCGGGACAGAGTTCCAGAGAAAACAAACTCCAGATCCTGGCTCATATGGGAAAATGTTCATGTTTACAGAGGCAGCTTTAGGGACCTTGGCCGGGATTGAGGCAGGTTTGGCCTTGGTCTATATAGGATCTGACATGGAGACTTCCTGAGTCCATGGATGTTGCATGGTCTCTAGAGGAGAGATGTCTCAGGAGTGGCAGTGCTGTCACCTTTCATGAGGCCTGTCACCTTAGAGTCTCCATGGAAACTGTCACTTCTGCTGTTCCAAAGGTTTCTGTCCTGACAAGGACAAGAGAGACCATAAGGAGCCACCCCTTCTAACTCATCCCCACTCCTATCGCATCGCCTCCCTCTTGGACTTTTCTTCTGTGGGATACAAAGCCAGAAAGGGGATCTTGGGTCCAGTAGCATCATCTCCCAAGTCATAAACTCTTCCCCTCCAACTCAGAAGTAGCACCCAGGATATTTACAGTGGGAATATGTAGGGGTGGGGTGTTAAACCTAATAAAGGAGCAAGTGATGGGTAAACAGGTTAGGAAAATGATTGGGCGAAATTTATGGTGATAGCAAATCTTTCTTCCCTGACTTCAATTTGATGAATTTGACAAATTTGATAGTGCCACTATGTGATACTCAGGAAAATGATTAGATTTTATACATAAAATGAATCAGGCAAAGCAGTGTGGATACAGGCGCTGGGAGCCGTTGATTTCTGTTTCTGGCATTGTGCATTTGAGAAGACTTCCCCAGGGTTTTGCACTTGGGGTCTAATACTGACCATTAACCCCCATATCTGCCTCTTCTGCCAGGGGTCTTTTCAAACATAGACAATCATGGGATATTAAACTTGAAGGACAATAGAGATCATCTAGTTCCATCAACTCACTATATATATGAGGAACCTGAGGTCCAGAGTGGGGATGTGTCTTACCCAAGGTCACATGGTGAGTTGCCTCCTTTGACATCTTTGTATGAAATGAAGACCCTCCCCTACCAGTTTTGACTCTTAAGATCCAAAGACCCATAAACCTCTATGTGTCTCAGAAGACTAGGCTATCACTAGGTGTCCAGGTTGGGATTGGTACTCAAGTCCCTTGAGTGAGAAGAATCTCAGAGGAGGATGCTTCTTTAGGCTAAGGTGAAGGATGTAGGAAAGCAGGAGAGGGACCCTGATCTAGAGAGAAACAGTAGTATCACAAACTATCCCAGAAGCCTGCTCAGACCTCTGGACATCTTGTCCTACCCTGTCACTTGTGAGATTCCCCTGCTTGGGGTTCAACACAGAACAGCTTTCATAGCTCATGGAAAACTGACATTTCTCTTAACATTATATCATGAACAAGGGGGATATCCTCTATTTTTATAAACTCATCTTACTCCCTGCAGACAGAGGTAACAAAACAGCCAATATGACTCATCCCTGCTTTGATCATACTGTGTCCTGTACAGGGAGGGTTGGGGAAGTCTCAATATGATTGAACTCTGTTTTAGTCTTTTCCCCATCATGTATGCCCAATACTCAGGGGGTTATGTATCCTCTCTATTCCTGGGTATGGCTTTCACAGAAAGGTAGGGTTTCTCTGTTCCCCACTCCCATATATATAAATAGGCACTTTTACAATTTGGGATTGATTGAGTAACCCTTTTCTGGAGTTTGATTAGGAATTCCCATGTCTCTGAACATCCTATTCTGTTCCTGAATATATGGCCAGAAAAGAAGCAAGTTGTCAAGGAAGTTTTCTCTTCTTGAGGCAGCTCATGACCTTGTGGTCAACTGTGTCACACACTCTTTCAGAATGTCACTAGCCCCTGTAAGACATGGAATTATGGGAAGGTTGAGCTGCCATTTTCTAAGCTTTTCATAGCCCTGGCAATAGAAGGTGAGAAGCCAAGGAGAAAGCAAGCACAGACTTGGGAGTATAGCATTCCCTACCACCTTGTGTAGTTGAGAGTGGTAAGAAATTTAGTTCTTTGAACTAGACCCCTAAGGATGTTGAGTTCTGTTAAAGAGAGCCTTCTTCCCCACCTCCTCTGGGAATACTAGTGTGCATACCCACACACCCCTTTTCCTGCCTCCCCAGTAGCTCATTGCCAGGGTTTCTTCTTCCCAGAAACATGGCTATAGACCAAGACTCCCTTAGTCTCTACCTCTTCCATGACAGTCCTAGGCCAAACTCCCAATGTAATGTAAATGCTCACTTCCCTTTCTCGGCTCAGTGAAGGTCCCAGCAAAATGGAGTGTTTCTCTGAGCACACTTGTTTTAAGTTACCTGCAAACCCCGTCCTTGCCTTCTGATGGCAATTCATTTTGGCTATTCCCGGTATATATCTGTAACTATAGCTCTAGATTCCTCCCCTTTCAAGTTCCCTCTCTGTTTCCCCTCTTAGTTTTGATCTTCTTTGGGGGTTTTGGTTTTTACTTTATTTTGCTTTTTTCTGTTTTTCTGTTTTTTTTTCTTTTTGTTTTTTTATAGGTTTCAGAGAAATTATGTTGAATCCAATAAGCCTTTCCGGACATTCCAAGCCTCTTAACCATGGCATCTATGTTGAGGATGTCAATGTTTATTTCAGCAAAGGACGTCATGGCTTTTAAAAACTCCTTTTAAACTTCCTTGTTGTGATGTCACCTTGGTAGGATGGGCCCTCTGAGAGGTTGGAAGCTCTAGGCATTGTTCTTTTTGGATCCAGGGATGCTAAGTAGAAACTGCATGAGCCACCAGTGCTCCAGCACCCTTTACCACCACTGAGATGGGTGTGGCTCCCATGGACCACTGGCAGGTTGCCCCTCCCCTCGTCATCACTGTGTTCCTTTTTCTCCGGGCCTCCGAGGCAGCTCCTGCCAACATCTCTAGAGCCAATAAAGAAAATACAAACCCAAGCACCAGGAGCTACCTTTTAAACACACTAGCCACTCTCTTGACCCAACCATCACAAGAAAGCCTGATGGAGTCCAGCCGCATTCCAGTCTCACTTTCCTGCTTGGAAGCGTGGGATCTCCATGCTGTCCTCTCAGTGACCTCATCGCCCTGAGCAACCTCCAGTGGGGAAGAGTCACAGAGGGCTCTTAAGCAGAGGTGGAGACGGCGCGGTAAGAGGAAGGGGAGCCAGGCCCAAGTATTGGCGACAGATTAGGTCTCGGAGGGAAGAATGGAAGACAGTCATTTTGTTGGTTATTTTTATTTTTTGTGTGTATGTGTGTGTGTGGAGAAAAAACAATCATACCTTTTTTGTGGACACACTTGGCCCCTCCTTCTTCTCTTTGGAATGGCTCACACTGAGTGCAATGTTAGAAAGTTCTTTGGGAAGAGTTTTTGCTGGCTCTACCTGGGTCTCTAGAGCTGCAGTTCCGACAAGCATTGGCTACAGGAGGTCTTGCCTGTGAATTGGCCATCCTACTAGGACCACAAGAGACCAAGGGAATCAGGGACCAAGACCCTTCCTCCTAGCCCGTGATCTCGGGATTGGCTCTCTCCCCCTGCTTCCACTTATTCTTGACTCTGAGAACTTTTGGAACCCAGTGGAATCATCATGTCAAGGTCAAGATGAACTGAAGGGGAAGAGAAGTAAAACCTGGCCTCCTGCAGCCCCTCATGGCACCGATGGGCTGTCATCCTGGTCTCTGGTCGATATGTGTGTTTACTTTGCTTGCTTTCTCTCATATCTTACTCCATAGCCATCATCATCCTCTCCCAAAGAGGGGTTGTTCCCCCATTTTCAACTTGACCCTCTGGGGAGAGGGAAGGGGTTGATAGTCCGTTACATAATAGGAAAGACAAGTTTGCAGAAGCTTGTAAAGCTTTTCCAGGTTGGCTGAAGTGTCGGCTGAGTGACTTTTGGCTTGGCCCAGCTCTCCCAGTTCCATGGGTGTCCCTGTCATGGGAAAGAATAAAGAGTACCCCGGGCTCAGTTCTTGAGACAACATGGTGTTTAGTAAAACCCAGTTTGTTCTGGCACGGTGTTTCACCACAGTTGGAAGACAGAGCATATGCATTTGGTAAATTTAGCAGGTTTACCTGAGTGCAAAGATCTTACTTAAGGTTTACATTCTCTAGAGCCTGCCGGTGATGGTTTATCATGTCGGGCTCCCAAACTGATGCTATAGATACCTCTATGGGTACATAAGCATGAAGCTTTCCAAGTTCTTTCCCAGGACCTGGAGTGGCTTCCCAGTGTCACTTTAGGGTCACGGTTTTTCAAGGGCCCCTGGGTATGTAGTTGTTCAGTCCCTTCCAGCCCTGCTCCCCCAGCTCCCCATGGTTCTGTGTCGGACTCTTCCCCATCACGCTCAGATGATCCCTTGGGTTCAGATCTCCTCCTGAGTGTGGCTTTAAGGAGTAAGTTTGAGGATGATGTTTTTACTTGTTGTAAATCATGACCTCATTTCCAGCCTCCCAGGCTCCATCCATCACAGCATCTTTTATTCTGCCATTTCTTCACTTTGTGCTATGACAATGGGGCGTTGTGTTTCCACAGAGACTTATAGGAGTGTTCAGTGTATAGTTTCTTAATAAACACTTTATTTTCTAATGAAATGACTGCATCAGACCTCTTATTTGGAAGTTTTACAAAGAACATTCAAGAGGTAGCCATTCCAGAGCTGCCCACACTTTGTTTCCCACCTTGATATTACTTTCCTTTGGAAGTTTCTCGTACACTTCTGCTAGCAAGAGGGTTTTACAATGTGTCCCATTGGTTGGGTTCGTGGAGACTCCTCCAGGTACCTCAGATTTCTACACAGAAGTGCTTCTTCATCTTATTAGGTACTCAGAGAGGTTCAGTGGTTCATCCAGGATCACACAGCATGATAGGCAGAAGCAAGATTCAACTCGATTCCTGCAGTCACCCCTAGGGCTACTGATATCTTTGGTACCTGGGGAGTTTTCTGCTGTTTGAGAAGCTAAGACTTGTAGAGGTATTTTCTTTGGAGCTGTTGTGCAAAGGCATCTGGGAGCTGGGATGGGGGAGCCTTTCTGTTTGATGTAAAAGCAAGCTTGTGGGTTTTCCCTAGGATAGAGTAGTTTTCCATCTTTTCTCTGAACTTAGAAAAGATTAATCTACAAGATTCTAGGCCAATCTCTTATCACTGAGAGACACTTTACACACACACACACACACACACACACATACATATACAGTCATGCACACATGCACACCACATTCACCTTGATTCAGCTGTCTTGGCAGGGCTCACATGGGCTTCCAGGAGGTAGAGGAAAAGCAGTCCCTGGATCCTAATGAAAGTCAAAAGCCGGGGTGAGCTGGCATTTCACACTGACCAAGCTTGGATCCTGGTCGCCACCACAACTACAAAGGTCAAAATGCCTTCCGTACTTTGTATTTGCTTCCTTTAAGAGGAAAGCAAGCAATATGTAAGAGACACAGAGAGCAAGGGCCGGAGAAGGAAAACTAGGTAGATTGTGGACCCTTCTCTGGGCCTCATCAGGGTTTGTTGGAGCTCCATCTTATAGGAAGCAAAGGGGAAGCAAGCCAAGGTAGGTGGGATGTGTGACAGGGTTGTTAAGATAAGATTGGTGCCTTTCAATACGACCCCACTCACTGTATTTCCTACACAACTCTGCTTGAATTCTTCCTGCCCTCAATGTAAGTCTTTGTCTGTAGAAGTAACCTGATGTACAATAGAGGTTACAGTAACTCCTCATTTTTGTGAATAACTCCATATTCTCAGTGGATATCATGTGTAGTTTGTATGTTTCAGGATACAAGGATTAGGGCAAGGATGTCTGGTGTTTGGAACTATCCTTTTGACCAAGGAAGAGTGTGTGAATTCAAGCAAGAACTTTGGTTTTCCATGAGAGAGGTTTAAGCTCTGTGTTATCCCATGCACAGAGCCTGCCAGTGCACAACATAGATAGGGGGTGGGATTAACCCCTGAGAAAATTGGAGAGGACAGGGGTTCGTTAGTGTTAGCCAGTGGAGTGAGAGCTCTTCTTAAGTGTTAGGAGGCAAGAGGAAAGGATGGAGCTATGGGGTTGTGCAGGGGTTCAGGGGCAAGGAAATAGGGAGTCTTTGTGTGGTAGCTTCTAATGTGCCTGTGAAGTATGAGGTCCCGTACCACAAGTGAGACAATCCAGTAAGAGTTGAGATGATGCGCAGTGTCATTGGCAGAGGCTTCGGTGAATGCTAGGGAAGTGAATGAAACCAGCTGGGCAGAGTAAGGACCTGACTGGGTTTGGAAAAGGGTATCTGGTCTCGAGGCCTGTCATTTCTTTGGTTTCCTGCTAGGTATTAGAGTGCCATGAAATTCCCCCTATTAGACCTTGGGGTCAGGCAGAGCTGCCACAGGGTACCCCCCAGAGCACAGCTCAGTCCAGAAAGGCTGCCAGATTGGGGACCTAAGGAGTGTCACCAGCCTGACCTGCAGTTTCCCAACTTTCGGGGTTCAGAGCTCACTGGCAGATGTTCACAGCGGCTTTCTTGGTCTTAAGCATATGGTCTGGCCCTATGAGAGTTTGCTGTAGACCTTCATACCTGGATAAACAATGAGTCCAGGACGCTTACCAGTTACTTTCTGATCTTTATTCTGGAGGGATATTTGAGAGGTGACAATTATGTGTATTAGAGGCTGTGGAACTGAACTATATCTTCCCTCTGCTGGGTACCATTAAGTGGCTCAGCATATAGAGGTTGTGCATCATGAGACTGTATGGCCAGGTCATGGGACTGAGGGCTACACACCCCAAATTCGGTTCACAATGGAGCATTCACAGTCATCACTTTGTTTATCACAGGAAGCACCTACGCAGAACCAGAACTTTCTATCCACAAGAGACCGAGGTTCAGAATAATTCAGCAACTACTTGGGGTTTCCATAGCTTATGACCGGTGACACCTCAGGGTATGCCTGAGCTCAGAGTAGCTCTTGGTCACTCTTTTGTCCTTCAACACAGCGTCTTTTCTGCTCCTGGAGGCTTCACCATGATAGCTTCCTACCCTACACCTCAAGATATGGTCCTTCAGACACTAGCCCTAGCTTCCTTCTGGAATCCACATTCAGAGATCTCCTGAGAAGTCGCAGCTCTGCCATGTGCTTCCCATCCAAGCAGAGATTAGATGCTAGGTAGCTTCAATTGGGAAGTTAAGAATTTGGCCTCTGGGCTTCTTCTCTTGTATGGGATTTCCTCCCTGCAGCCAAATTCTCCACATCTCCATCCTCACCTCCAGCTCGCTCTACCTCCAGGTGTGACAGCTGCGGCAGAACACTAGGGTGTGACACCTCTAATTTTAATGTGCCCCAGTTCCTTCAGGCCAAAGCCAGAATGGAGCAAAAATCAAGAGTCTCAGTTACAAGCTGAAGGCAGACAGGGAAGGTTTGGTCCCCGAGAGCAAGCACAGAAGAGGGCCGATCCATGCAAAATGAATTCATTGGTGCATAGCTTTCCAAGATAAACAAGTCATGGGTTAGGCAGAGTGGAGACTCCCTTCTTCCGCACTTGCTGACTCCTGCACTGGAGCCAGACTTGCACACAAGTTGTTTAATGTGACTGATGCCAAATGTGAAATGAAGGTGGCAGAAAGGAAAAATAAAGGGGAAATGAGACAGTGAAGAGTAGGCCTATCTCCCCCGAGGCTTCCCTGGAAGACCAGGAGACAGGGGAGGGAGAGAGACAGACTAGACACTGCCGGACCTTGGCGTTGCATCTGCAATGTCTAGTGCTGATCTTGGACTCCACTGCTATCCTCTGCCTGTTATACCTGCCCACGCCACCTCTGCTCTTTCATCCTGGTTGATGTGGGTGAAGCTACTTGCAGCCTCAGGTTTCCTTGGAAAGCTCTGGTTCTGCGTTTTTGCCTCTAGCAATCCTGCGGTTACCGCCCCCTCTGCTTCCCACTTCCCTGAGAGAACCTCAGCCTGGCTCTGACAGTGTTTTCAGAGCTAAATCAGATTCCTCCTTCAGCCCTACTTGAACTCACAAGTGACTTGAAGGAGATGCGTTAGCAATGGGCATGCTTCTGAAATGACATCAGGATTCAGAAGCCTGCTTGGGTAGGATTTGGGTCCCGTTTCTTTGTCCACAATGAGTGAAGCCTCTGCAGAGTGACCTGGCCTCATTTTCTCCTTAAAGCACAACCCAACCAGGAAAGCTGTTTCTGCATGGGTGGTAGGAGACCTGTGACCTCTCTGCCTGTGATCCCACTCCATCTGGAGAATGGCTCCCCCTAACATAGAAGATCTTTGAGTGTGCTTGCTGGAGCTCGGTCCTCCTTCTCCACTCCCTTCTCCCTGTAGGGGGATATGGATTTTTGAAGCTTTGCTCAAGTTTACTGCATCCTCCAGGCTGTAGGAAACAGAGGGTGGGAATAAGGAGGGGTCATCTTAGGGTTACGTCATTGATGGGGACAGGCTTGGCTCCTCTGACAAATAGAAAAGTGAGATGTATAGGGTGAGCTCTGTGGAGCACAGACCCTGCCAGGCCATAAAAGATGCTGACGGCACCCGTGTGGAAAACCTCCCGCCCAGGCCCAGGGTGAACTAGGGGCTTCTTGGAGCAAAGGCAAAAGGCAGGATTATAAACTCACGGAAAGCAGCCAGAACTGCAGAAAAAGCCGTAACTGGCCGCTCTGGTGGGACTTCCAGGCCTACGGTATTAGGAGACACATGAATTTACAACACATGATCAGAGCCTCCCCTGGGCTTTGCACAATGACCCTGTTAACTCATGACCCTGCACAAATCACAGTCCCCCAAAGCCTGTTCAGTGTGAATGAGCTCAACTTTGATGAGGTCGAGGATATAAAGATGGGTGTGTGGCGTAGTCCACAACAACGGACCCTGGACATTTCTGAGATTCCAAACCACTGAGCTCTAACTTCACCCCTTGACTAAAAGAAAAGTCAAATGACACCCGTGGGTTCAGAGGAGGGGGTGGTGAAGATTCCCCACTCGGCCACGGAGAGAGTTTGAGGAGCAAGGAATGAGGCCGCCAACAGGTATGCATTCCAGAACGATGGCCGCCAGGACTGACTTCGAGAGTGTCATAGCAGCTCAGCACACGCCACCAAGCCAGACTTTGGTAAGTAACACCAGAGAAGGCCTTGGTGGGGACCTACAGGGCCAGCTTGCCTTACAGGGCTTTCCCTCTGTTTCTGCCAGTTTTATGCTGTTACCATGGCAGCAAAATGAAGCTTGGTTCTGCCTTTGGAGCAAGTGGCCTATTTCCCTTAAAGAGACACTTTCTTCCCTCTCTTGATTGCACAGTTCATTCTCCAGTGAGAAGGACAAGGGTCTAAGCTGGTAATGCATAAAGTGACTTCAATGCTGTCAGATATGGCCTGGCAAGCTTCCCTTTACAGACTGCTGAAGAGCCACCAACCTTTGTACTCTGATCACATGTTAGCTTTGCTCTCTGTGTGTGTCCTTGTGATGTGTTTGCTGTTTCTTCCTCTGCAAGTCTTTCAGTAGCACCTGATGAAAATTCGTGATTCCTGGTTCCCCCTCCTGAATGGATTTCTCAGAGAAAGGGAAAGTGGATGGCAGGAGAGAGGGGCCATATGTATGTATGACTGAGTCTCACACACTCAGGTACTTAAAATGCCCTTGGGTTTGATGATAACAGGGTTTAGCCTCTACAAGAGGAGGTCTCCGCCCACAGCAGCTTTCTCACTGGCAGTCTTTCTTGGAGGAGCAGTCTCCAAGATCTGCCCACCTGCTCTCAAGATCAAGGTGTGACCTGAAGTCTATGTCCCATAGGCCAACTAAAGTATATCTTCCAGGGTTCTTTCCCAAATAATCCTTGGATGCTGGAAAATCCCATAACTCAGGCTAGACGCTAAGTGAATCCAGCCTGTGCACTGTGTGCACATCAGTATCATCACCTTCCTGCTGCTGAGAGGGGAAGGATTAAATCTACAACTCTTGGGAGTGTTAGTCCCTGAAAGATCAGTTCTGCTAAGAAGGCACAGCCAAGACCTGTGGCGCTCTCTGGATGTTCCCACCAGAGGGTCACAGCTTTGCTCAAGTCCTTTACTTGAGAAGAAGCTGATAGAGTTGACCAGGGAGGCCTGGAGTCTGGTCTTGCCTAGTCAGTGGGCGCCACGGAAAGCATCATCACTATAGATCGTGATTCGGAATGTCATGGCTAGGAGACTTTAAATTCCGAATCTGTGTCTAAATGATCTATGGGATGGCTCAATCTTGATGGCAGTCAATTTGGCATTTCTTATGACCCTCACGGGCATTTGCTGCTTAACACCCCTGATGTCAACTGGCCAGCTTGGTCATGAAAAAGACCAAAATGGCCACCTTAACCATTTTATCAGGTCAGCTGCTTGACAAACTGTTACTCCACATGAACGGGTCAGTTTCCTGGGCAAGGCTTCAGCAACTGCCATATGGTTCTCCCTTAATTTGGAATTCCCAACTTGCAGAAAAATAATTTTCTAATTTCAGTTATTAGATAAATGATTTGAAGGTCATGTGCCCCCTCATCGCTGGCTCCAGCAATGCTCCCCTTAAGTCTATCAGATACTAAAGATTTCATCAGATAACTTCAGAGATCATTACATGGTTTCTCAGGCTCTTACGGGTTCATGGTGTATATTAGAACATTAAAGGCTCTGAGAAACCCTGGTGTAAATAAACCTTTTCATCCCGCAAGTTTCCCAACATAATTGAACATGGAGCACTCTTTACTGAACACCTTTTTAGTACATCCCGCACACACATTTTAGGGAACACTGGTTATTGTGTGGTCAGTAGTTTTTAAAAGACAACTAAGCGGGATGCTTCATCAGCGACCCATTGATGTCAAAGGTATCCACGAAGAACCGCATCTCCCATCTCAAACCCCAGGAGGCTCAGTCCTCCCTATGGTAAGACCCTTCACATAGGAGCCTGAGACTTCTGCTCCAATGTGAGCCACTCTCACAGACGGATGTCACCTAGTGGTAGCACACAGAAATGAAGATGGGCATCCCAACCTCAGCATTGTCACTAAGCAAATGACTTGGGGTAAGTAAGTTGATTTTCCTTGTTTGTTCTGTGTTTGTCTCAGTAGTTGACAAAAGACTTACTGACACTCACGTAGAAAAAATAACCTATTCAACAGGTGCACTGAATGCCATGTCCCAATGAGCCACTGCTGACTGCTAACAGGGCACATCTTTTGATTCTTGGATGCTTTCTGGTGAACATACTGGCAGATGAGGTGGGCAGGGGGGAGTTGTATTTGTGGGTAGGAATCAACCTGTTTCTCAGGGTGAGGAAAGAGTCCAGTGTTTGGGTTTTAACAGACCCTTCCTGTCACCTTTTGGACAGGGCCAAGTGGGACTTCTCAGCAAGATTTTCCAACTTTGATTTCAAGAGGCAGAGCTGCCTAATAAATAGTCTGAAATGTCAAAGAATAAATGTTAAAGCTTGAGAGGTCATTCTCCAGGGAGTTGCCTGGGCTGGTGAGGGAGGGGGAAGGGAGGAGGGAGAGAAGGACACAGCAGAATCTTCCACATAAAGATTCCAACTTGGTTTTGTGATATTTAAGAGAAAAGAAAACTGAATTATTTATAACATGGAAGATGGAAACAGGCTATAGAGGAATGACTGGGCTGGGGATGGGAACTCACATGCCAGTATTTTCCTGATAAAGCTTCTTTTGTCTGTGACATCCTATTGGCCATTTCTTGAGCTGCCTACTGGAATTATTATTACTCGGTAGAACACCTACATCATCTAATATAGGAGTTGGAGGAGGCAGTTTCTGGAAACAAGGATTATAAAAAGCATGGGTGTCTTTCTTTCCAAGGGTTGAAGCACTTGGTTGGGTAACCCCTTCTCTTCTCCCAGCTTCTAGCCTGTGCCTCTCACGGCGGGGATTCAGAAGAGCCCTGCTCCAGTGTGAGCAGGAACCATCTTGGTCTTGGCCTGGACACCAGTTGTCAGTGTAGATGAAGGAAGATGAATTTCACCTTTCAATTCTTTCATCTGAAAGATTATGGAGACCATTATCCTATGCTCCTTATGGGAATATCAAGGATGTCATGTGTTCAAAATATCTTTGGACATTGTGGCAACGACAGGCTCATAGGTTAATCTCTATATTGTGTGAGGTGAAGATGATGTGAAGAAAATTTAAAAGGAGAAATCCAAGGTGATAGAGGGGTTGCTGGTAAATTGGAGGGACCGGAGTCTCTGTTTGTTTTGGTTAGTTAGTGATGCAAAGAAATATCTCTTGGTGAAAATTGTGCCTTGATTCTATAACATGGGTCACTTAATCCATCGAAGAGTTCAGTTAAAGTAAAAATGGCAGGCTTTAGAAGCTCACTCTCCACTTTGCACCTGCATGTCCTTTGCCACTCTCCTAATAACTCTTTCTGTGTGGCCTTGGCATTCAGAGATAGACACAGACACAAAGTTTGGGCACGCTGGGGTTGCAGAAGCAGAGCTGCTCTAGTACAGATCAGATTGTCAGTGGGCCTCCAAACGAGCAACACCGTGTCTAGGGTGCTTGGCTTTTGTTGAGAAGAGCAATGCTCCTACTTTCCCCCTAAGCTTGATTTTAATCTACCTTGATGAACCCAGAGAACATTTTTTTTTTCAGTTAAAATGTCACAATGACACTTCCGTTAGAAACCGAATTGCACTTATTTTTATATCCAGTAACTTACTGGAGTCTCCAGAAAGGTCTTTCAAATAATTTTCCTCCGCTCTGTACTTTCTGTGACATGGAAAGTTAACCCAGCATCCCTTGACATAGTGCCTTTTATGCTCTTAAAAATGGTTGAAGTCCAAATATAACTTTTGTTTATGTGTGATAAGTCCACTTTTGCTCACTGTGGCTGGAATTAGAACTGAGGAAAGTGTTCATAGCCAAGAACAGACGCAAAGTTTTCAGGGTGATGATGTCACCACCAGAAACGTGGGAATGTACAAGAAGGATTTCAAGTATTACTGAGAAAACCGAGCATCACTGTCAGCTTGCAAAATCACATTGGTAAGTGCAGGGACAACAAAACGACGGAGGGGAAGAGAGAGAAGCCATTGTTATTGTAGGTTTTTCATTACAAATCATGTTTGGATTTGTTTAAGGAACATTAAAATCGGCACTGTTCTAGCCAGCCCCTGGACAAGCAAGAGTCAGTTTAAGGATGCTAACATCTCCCTGATTTCTCTAGCCTGGGTGGATTCACTAGAGAGGCTGGACTATAACACAGGTTAACTCTGTATAGCATCCAACACACCTCTTTGCGGATGCTGGTCTCATCATGGTTTGTGATGGGTGACAGTGCCCCTTCCTCCTATGATACAGCATTTTAATTCTGGAGGTGAGAACTATGTTGAGATGGTTGTGATAAAGTCCTTGTTGCTAATATTTCACACATTCACTAGGGGAATAGAGTCTCTAAGAATGACGTTGGGAGCTCAGTGATACAATACTTACCTGGCATGTGCAAGGTACTGGCTTCTGTCCCTAACAACAGAATTTTAAAAAAATTTTTTGGGGGGGTCTCAGGTAGACAGTGGTTCACTAATTCATCTTTTAACCATTTGGGGGCATCTTCTCTAAGCTGTACACTGTTACTAAGTTAAGGAGTGCATAGTCTACTATAGTGATTGTCAAGCAAGGGATGATTTCATCCCCCAGGAAAATGTGTGCAGAGACACATTGGTTGTTATAACTAAGGAGGGGTGGTATGCTCCATCCTCCACTACACAGAGATTAGCCAACCCAAAGCATCAACAGCTCCAAGACTGGGAAGCTTAAATTTAATAAGAATGTAGATGAGTACAATGTAATTTCTTAGTCTTGAGCAAGAGAGACTTCTGTAGTATTGGGGACCCCCTCTAGCTTCCAGGAACCACAGGAAGTGACCACTTGGGTGACCAGTTAGAGCACCTTTCATTGATAGCGTTTTAGCTGCCTTTCCATCCTCATCAAATCTCTTCTTGGTGTCTTTCTAGGATCCCCTCAGACTCTTCTCTGAGGCATTCTCTGATGAGAATGCTCTACTTCAGATGGGCATTTTAGGGTTAGCAGAGGGTCCACTGTCTGTTGGGTTAGTAGGATATGGGATGGTATGACCAAGGAAAAGTGCACATACAGACTGAATGTGAACACGCATGCATATGAGGCCTGTTTTGATGCAGGCTGGAGATGGAGCCTTTGAGACGGGTTCAAAACTCCAGCATCATGTGTCTCATGGTGCCAGAAAACCAGAGTCCTTTGGATATAACTTTAAATTACACTGAATATGTGTTTAACAGGGGTTTATCTTATTTAAGAGTATTTATGCCTTCCTAATCTTTGAATCTGAGATATTGGCTTCTAACTGATAAGGGGTGGATCTTGGGTGAAGAAATGGGCAGTTGTGAAGCAGTGTGATGAAGCTGAGTGAGCTGTAAGCACCAATGAAGAACAACTAGCTCTCAAAGGACATTGAAAACATTTTAAATTATTTTAAATTATGCATATTTCTTTATGTGTGTGTGTGGGCATGTGTGGGCACACCACGTTACTATTGTATGTATGTGGAGATTAGAAGACAACTTGTGTGTAGGGCCTGGAATTAAAGCTCATATTACCAGGCTTGGTAGCAAGTACCTTTACTCCCTGAGCCACCTCACTGGCCTCTAAATGATATTCTTAAAAATACTTAATCATGACATCTATTTGCAGCTGTATGCAAAGAAATTGCAGTTCACAGACTCCCACAATCAAATAATCAGTTAAGATTTTAATATTTTGTCACTTAAAGAGTCACTGCTCTCCTCAAACCTTGGGAAGCCTGATCCCATTGCCGTGTGGCTAAACGCTGTGGTCCTTCGGTACCCCGGACTGTCTGAGGCGGCCCCTCTGCCATCTCCATGTTCTGGTAATGCTCATACAGAGCCATGCCCTTGTTGGGTTGCTATGGAGACTGATCTCAGGGTCTTTACAATTTATTGATATTTTGGGGAACTCTGTGGTTTTCAGTATGCCGTGACCAACATCACAGAGGCTGGGGGTGTCCATGCACTATTGGCTCCTTTTGCACACTATTGTGAGGGAATCTGTCTGTAACAGAGTGGCAAAGACACCGGAGAAATTGGATGGGAAAGATTTTTTTTATACTCCTAATAACTGTGCTTTTTCTGATTACAAAAGTAATTTATATTCAGAGTGGAAAATTCAGTGAAATACAGAAAAGCACACAAACACATAAATTATCCACCATCTCATCACCCAGAGACAACACTGCTAACATTTTAGCTTTCTGCCTTCTAATCTTTTTTATGTACTTATTTAATTATTTAACAGAATAAAATCATTCTATGTGAGCATGCACACACGTAGCTTCTGACTTTTTTCTTTTAGAAGACTGCTTGCATGTGCTGTGCTATTTATCTTTTGAAACATTAAAAGTTTGTGTATAGGTAATATACTTGCCTGTGCCTCAAAAACAGTACACCTGTCAAAGACTTGTGCATGAATGTTCATAGCATCACTTTTTAGCCAGCAAGAAGTAGAATGCCTATGAGCTAATAAGTTGATCAAAATATGACATATCCCTATTGTGGGATACCACTAACAACAAAAGACAATGAAGTACTAATGCATGCTGCAGCATAAATGAACCTAAACAAAAAAGCGAGGTCATTAAAAAAAAAAAGGTCTGTATCAAATGTCAGGCAGACTCAGAGGTACAGAGACAGACAGGCATTAGTTTAGCTGTCACCAAAAGCTGGAGTAGCGACAGAGATGAAGTGCAAATGGACCAAAAGACCTCACCAGGTTGATGAAATGCTCTATGGCTGGATTATACTAATGATTATTCCATTTAGGAGATTTACTAAAAGTCATTGAATTGTACATTAAAGTGGGTTGATTTTATTGTACGTACATAATGCCTCAATAAAGTTTATATAATATATGTAAAATAAAGGATATATATGAACTTAATAAAGTTTATGTATATGACATATAATATAAAGCTTATGTAAAGTATATATAAGCTTTATTAAGATACTGTATTTGCCTCCATCTTCTTTTTTGCAGTATTTTTATGTATAAACTGTAAGCACTGTCCTACACTTGTTCCTCACCTGCAGGTCCTTTTTCTATTGCCACCAGTCCCAACTAATGTTCTTGTGTGTCCCTAGGAATTAAACACAGGCAACCTAAATCTAGACAAGAAAGAATACATGTTCTTAATTTTCCCTGTAATCGACACAAAGGCAGTTATATCACTCGCACCGCTGTTTACCTTTTAGCACACCCTTCCCTTCATTTCTTGAAGCTCTTGCACTTTCTATTTTATTTTTTAAAGAAAAGTTCTTCCTCTGTTTCCCAGGCTGTTTTTGGGCTCGTGATCCCCAGTCTCTTCCTCAGAGTCCCAAGTCCCAGGATTACAGACATGGGCCACGACACTGTACTTACTTCTTCATGTGTGTAACATGTATTTAATCCATTATCTGGAGGTTTTAGAATTTAATTTCTCTGGAATCTAGTTTGATCCTCAATGAGTATGATTGTACCTGGACATGCTAATCAAACAGATCCAATGGCATCCCAGAATTCATTAGTATAGCTATTTTATACCCCTAACTCATACCCCTGTGAGTACAGTAATGGATTCTCTAACAGCGATGTATGAGAATGTGATCTCCCACCGTCTCAATCAGTGCAAATTCCTTCTCCCTCTTCCCCATACCCCCTTCCTTTCTTCCCTCTTTCTTGTGTCTTTCTATGTAGACCCAACTGACCTCAAATTCCTGATCCCTTTGCCTCAGCCTCCTCAGCGCTGGGACTACAAATCCATACTCCTGGGCCTGCTTCAGTACACATCTGGATAATGCCCCTCTGTATGAATTGTATCTATTACACTAGTCCCCTATGTCTGGAAAGTTAGGCCGTTTTGTTTAAATGGTCAGTTTTCTGAGTAACAGGTATTTGAATGCTAAGCAGAATGAGGGTGAGGACTTGGTGGCAGCTCCCCGAGAGGTGATGCATGTCATTGCATGGCTGCATTGCAGACAACTCTGCATGTTTGTGTTCCTCAGTGGTATCCAGTGGATCTGCTTGTTCTACTTTTTGGTGGCAGTCCTTAAACGGGAACCTAGGGCCTGGCACATGCTAGAAATTTTCCTTCACCACTAAGCTACATTGCCCATCTAGTTTCACTTTCTTCTTTTATCGCAGACTCTCACTAAGTTGCCTGGGCTGGTCTTGAAATTGGGTTTTCCTGCCTCTTTTACCCAAGCAGCTGGGATTACAAGTCTCTGCAGGAGAAGTGGCTTATTCTTTTCATGGACACTTAGCTAGGTTTTAACAGAAAGCTGCCCAACCTTCTGAAGCATGGAGGCTTTGAGACCTAGGAGGCAACATTGGTGAATGCAGCAGTCATTTCCCTTTCTCTGGTGGCTTTAATGTGTTACCAACAATCATATAATGTGAATGATATTGTCCTCCAGTAGCTCTGAGGGACAGAGACTTAAACACATTTCAGGGCTGAAAGTTCTGAGCTCCACCATCCAGAAATATTAATGAGATCCTGAGTGGAGTCTCTAATCTCATATGCTGGCAGAAGGCTGGCTAAGCGTGATGCTTTTTTTTCAAGGTTGGAATGATGTTAAGAGTCAGTCTCCTTGAATTCTGACCTCCTGGCCTGGCCTTTAAGCAGTCGGCCTCCTGGGAACCCATTGGGTGGGGTATGGCAGTAGAGATTGAAACAAGCTATGGAAAGGGCATAGATAGATTCAATGCTTCCAGCCAACCTCTGATCTGGGATGGAGGCAAGGGAGGGTTCAACCTAGAAAGAAGTCAACCAGCAGGAGAGAATTCAGGAAAGTAACAGGAGAGTTCTCCTTTTGGTCAAGATAATCAGGAGATTATCTACAAGCTTTTGAGGTCAAGTGATAGCCACGTTTTGTCTCTCGCAGCTTCGTGGTGACAACAGCATTGGCCTGTGTTTCTAACGTGCTGCCTCCTTCTTCTAACAAGGTTCTTAGGTCTCTCTGTGGGTGGGCATGGAGAAAACAGAAGGTGACCAGGAGAAATGTAGACTTCCTTCTTCTGACTCTTGGACTCTAGTCAACTGGAGATGCAGTCTTGGGAAGAGGAGAAGTCCCTGGACATCAAAGCGGGTGATACAGAAAGATCCTAAACAGGTGGGGACACAGACAGGAATAAGGATGTGGCATTAAGGATCAAGATCTGGTAGCAACAGAGAAAAGTAAAAGCTGCTGGCTTAGGGGGAGCATTGAAGTTAAAATCAACACTTGCAATAAAGTCACACAGTAGGCTGTGGAAGGTACTTGTGGGTTCTAGGATTCCTGGAATTTCAGAATTTTGGCAATAACTACATCTCTTAAGATAAAAATGTCTCCAGTTATGCACAAGCTGTTAATGGTGGGATTGGCCAGGCTAGCTTTGCGAAGCACTTGAAAGAAACTTCTGTTGAATGAAGTCTTAGGGAAATTAATCCCAGTTGAGCATTAGGAATAACTAGTTAGGTGTAGTAATGCAGACCCGTGATCTCAGCTCTCATGAGGCAGAGGTAGGTTGTCACAAGTCTGAGATTATTCTGGGCTACAGAATTAATTTTGGGCTATGCATGACCATATAGAAGACCTTGCCTAGTCCCTCCCCTCCTGCCCCAATTTCTACATTTAGTGTCAGATGGACAGCGGTTTCAGTGGAATGAATCCATGAATGTGTGGCATAAGGGCTGAGGATTGAGTGGGGACCCAAGACAGTCAGGTCTATGGACTATGTTTAATGAGTGGAGACAAACAGGACATAGTGCGATTTCAAAGGGACATTGGGCTTAAAGGATGTAATAGTTTTATCCCACAGGTGAGAAACTAGTACGAAAGAAGAAACTACAGGTTTGAAGACTTGTGTGCACTGGGTCAGTCAGGTAGCGAGATAAAATTGGAGACAAAAGTTTAGAAAATATTTTAACCTTGAATATTGGAAGACTGGAGGAGAAACACTATTACTTGATCTCAGAAAAGCCAAAACAATGAAGATGACATACAGAACGGAAAAGTGAGATAATGGAGAGGATTTCTTCCCATTTCCTGGTCCCCTTGGAAAGGGATCCTGAGTTAGTCTCATTTAAGGAAGAGAACCAAACAATTCGATGAACAGGCCTTCTTTCCTAAAGAGACAAAGCCTCCATTTTCTGCCTCCATGAAGCTTGACTGAACTCACCTGCTGGCAACATTTAATTTTGGCTGATTTTACAGTCAAGGTTTGAGACTACTTTTCTTCATAAGGGACATTTGGGGAAACATAAAAGGCAGTGTTCTGCACCCCAAATTTCTTATCCTGGAGAGCAGCGGTTCTCAACCTCCCTGATGCTATGACGCTTTAACACAATCCTTCATGTTGTTGTGAAGCCCCCATCATAAAATATCTTCATTGCTACATTATAACTGCAATTTTGCTACTGTTATGAATCATAGTATAATTACCTGTGCTTTTTTATGGTTTTGAAGGTCACAAATCACAGGCTGAGAACCCTGGTGGTTTTGGAAGAATACATTGGTCCCATACAAGAACACTCACTGTGTGAAGCTGAGTATGCATCCATGCCTGGCCCCTCCTAGCTGTTAGCTGGAAGGAGTTGTTACCTGTAATTCTAACATGCTTGGAGACCTTTGGGCTGATGCAATGAATCTTTATTTGCTGGCGCTGATGCTTTAACTGCAAAATGTACTCAAGATCAGACTCAAGGATGGAGCCTTGACATGAAGGAACTGGCAGATGCACAGGGCAGACGGAGAGTCTCGGGTCCTGCTTCCCAATGTCTTTAGCAGCATTTATGTGTTTGCTCATAGACTCTGTGCTCTGAAGACTGTGGTCTTAAGTTCAGTGTTAACTCAGGGCTGTGATTGCTCTCCTGCTGGGCGCTGCCCTGATTTACTAACTAGCACATCTGCTTTAGTTTCAGAATTTAGATCTGCTGAAGGTGCCACCATCTGGGCTGGTGCTGGATCTCCAGCCCTCACGTCACGCTCCCAGCCAGTGTGTAATGATTACAAGGCCACCAAGCCGTCACTCGTTTGTTCAGCTGGTTCAGTGTGGGTAACTGTTGTGTTCCAAGTGCTGGTGGAGAGGTGCTGGGATGTGGCACCCATGGAGACCACAGACAGACCCAGCATTCGTGGACATGGTCCACTGAGAGAACTCGATGACAAATGACAAACAAGTAGATAAATAAGCCAGCAAGACAGGTGTCTGATAGCAGTAGTGCTAACCTTGAGGGTTGACACTGCTCTGAGTTAGCAGTGACTTCTTCTGAGTGGCTAATTAGACAGTGAGTAATAGGGACAGCAAGTGGCTGCTGTCTGGCTCTGTGGTGGCACTAAGGTTGGCGTGTTTGAGTAGAGAAGAAGCAATAGACGTATAGAATGGAGGGGTGGTGGGTAGGAAGTATAGTTCAGTGATAAAGTGATTGTATAGCATTGCAAGGCTCTAGAATCTACCTCCAGCACTGAAAGATAGAACATGAAGGGGGGGGGGAAGGAGGAAAGAAGAAACGGAGACAGAGGCAAAGAAGAGACACGCAAAAGACAGAGCGAGGTAGACAATGAGGTTGGAGGGCCAGGTCCCGTCAAACCCAGTAAGCAGTGTTTTTAATGGCGTTAGTTTGTAATCTAAACTTGGAAGAAGGAATTAAGTTCTTAGGTGACGTTTTAAAAAAATTATATTGGTTTGCTAACCATGATCCAAGATGGGAGATAAAGAACGGGAGAATGGAATTCAACTTGGAGACCATGGGCCGGGAGGGAAACCCTCACACCTTGGGTTGGGATGAAAGTGACATTATGGGGACAGCTGATCCATACAGGATCAGGACAGCCTGGAGGTCTGTCTGAGGTGGAATTTGATGGGCTTATTACTGAGAGTGGGAGCCCTGTGAAAGGAGTCAGCAAGCACGCCTCATGGACTTAATGTTACTGGGGGAATAGGCTGCCACCCCCCACATAGGGAGGCCAGGCTCATGGGTAAAGACCATGAGTCCTTTGGCCTAGGTTACACAGAAAAGTCCATTAGATACTAATTTGGTCTGGTAGGGAATGGAATAATGGTGACTGCATAAGTTAGACGGCAGCTGAGAGCCTGAGAGGTCTTTCCTGTATAGGCATTGTTCACAACCTTCTAAGGATGCTCAAGGCTGGGGAGGCTGAGGCTGACCTGCTTCTCAGGGCATAGCTGCAGAGATTGCCTTCATTAAGGGGCATCAGTGTGCAGATTATCTCAACACCCATGCACACTCCCGGTTTTGTGAGTTTTCATCCCACTACTTGAACTTGCCATTTGTGATCTCTTCCGTGCTCAAAATGTCACTCATCTGCAGCACAGGCTTTTTCTCTAGCATGATGCCATGTGGACGATTTCTGTTGCAACAGTGTATACTAACCTAGTGGTGAATCGTAGCTGTGCCTCTTTAGAGTTCTCCAGCTACCTCAGCGACAGACCTTCTGTGTTGCCTCGGTCCCCTTTCCTCTTCCAAGTCTCCCGCGTTCCCTTCACTCATTTCTCCCCGGAGAAATCCAGTTACCACACTTCAGTGCCCAAAACAGCTCAGTGCCTTCCTTACCCAGCTTTGTGCCTGCTTTTGCATGTATACAGACTAATTAATGTGCTCTGCTACCCAGTGGAGCCCTCAGGAGCTCTCAGACCCAGTAGGAACTTACTGGGAAGAGTCTCTTTTCTACTGAAAGGTGCTGACAAGGCTAGGGTACAGCTTGGTGATAGGAGGCCCTAGTTTCTATCCCCTGTACCTTAAAAACGAACAGGAAAAAAAAAGAAGCTAAAGAATAGCATGTCGGCATAAATAACAGCAAGCATGGTGATAAGTCTCTTGGTCATTTATTTTTGAGACAGTATCTCCTGTATTCCATGCTAGCCTCAAACTTTCTAGGCAGGCAAAGATGACCTTGAACTTCTGATACTGTTCCCTACACCTCCCCAGTGCTTGGATTACAGATGTGTACCCTCATATCTAGTTTATGGGGTGCTGGGTCTGGGTCTCATGCATATTAAGCAAAATATTCTGCCAATTGAGGTACATTCCCAGCCAGCCAGTTTTTATTGCTGCTGTTGAAGGATGGCAAAACCAGAAACTTTTCATCTGACTGTTTCACGTAAATCATTTCCCAAAGACTTTTTTTTTTTGTTACCTTTACACATAAAGCATTTGGGGCTTAGGAAAGGCAGATAAGGTACCAGACAGATGCCCTGAGGGTATTGATCATGGAACTTATCACATGGTATTGGAATTTCTGGGTGCGATAGTTTAGGCGTGAAAGATACCCTAGGCTTAGGTATTTGACTACTTGGTCCCCTGATGATAGTTGTCTTAGGGGGCTATGGAGGCTTTAGGAGGAAGGGTCTCACTGGGAGAGTTAGGTCACTGGCTGGGACTATGGATTATAGCTTAATCCTGGCTCTGGCCACAGTTTGTCAACTTCACCATCTTCTGGAACACAAGCAGAGTCCACCGTCATGTCCTCTGATGCACCCTGTCCACCCCAACAGACTGTATCCCTTCAAACCATGAATCACAATAAACCCCTTTAAGTTACTCCTCGCCAGGTATTTGACTGAAGCAACAGGAAAAGTACCGAATGTTCCCAATGACTGGTCTGTTTTCTCTAGACCCACAGGAAGACCAGATGAGGAGTTAAATTCCCTGTGCCCCCACACAATGGCCGGTTTCTTGCACACACTTCATCATGGATTTAATGAGCATGCAGTCCCTTGGCCACATGACAGAGCCCAGATTGATACCCTCATGTCCTTTGGTATCAAAAATGACAACTATTTTGAGCTGGTTTCCTTTTGTCTAATTTGGCTACTGTGGGGACTTGGCTGGAGTCATTGGCTGTGCTTATCAGACATGCTTAGAACAAGGGTTTCTTACAGGCTTTGTGTGCATGGGCGTGTTCCAGCATTCTATCTGCCTTTCGTAACTGGGTCTCAGACATGGAGCCTCTCATTTGCCATCATGCTCTTTGGCCATGTCTATGACTCAGTATACCTATGTAAAGGTATTCACCAAGCTCACCCAATGTGGCTTCCACCTGCTGGAAGCATATCATCTATTGCATGTGGCCTGCAAGCCTCTTCAAGCCTTCCTCATCCCCAGAAACTCTGACCCTCTGGGGTGTGTAGCTGATAACACACATCCAAACAAGGGGCTCTATTTGTCAGTGGAGGCCTGGGCAATCCTAATTATTTACTGCTGAAAGTGGCTTTGTGGTACAGATATGTTCTTGGAGGAGCTACGATCTTTGAACCTGTGCTGTGTCTGTGTCCAGGTACAAAGGTGAGCGAGCATCATAGTCTAAGCATTCATGTAGTACCTGCACGGTGCTAAGTAAGACAGTTACTGACTAATAACAAATCATTTCCCTACACATATCAGCAGTACTTAGCACTTTTCAAACAAATCATCTCAGAGAAGCAAAATCCGCAGACTCATGCAGCTAGTTAGTGGCAGCTAGTTAGTGGCAGCTAGTTAGTGGCAGCTAGTTAGTGGCAGCTAGTTAGTGGTGTGTTAAGGCCAGAGCGGGGGGCCTTTGTCATTCATGACATAAGCAGTGCTTCTCCAGCTCCTGCCATTGCTGTAACATAGAAAGCCACAGTGGTCGGGCAATTCATGATTCTCCCTACCACACTCTAGCCAAAGAATTGTGAGTGATAGATAAAAGCACTTTCAAAAAGAAGAAAAAATCAGGTTCCATAAGCCCGCTATGGTTTGCAGAGATTGCTCATTTACTTATAGATATTATATTGGCTCACATGTTTCTACCAGTTGTTAGGCTGAAGTGCTGCACACAGCATACCAAAGGAAAGCATGACACGGCCTTTCATGCATCTTAAGTTAGTAACAATAGGAACGGCACAAGCTCTGTTTCCTAAACACTGGCATATTAAGCACTTTCTTTTAGGCAGTAAGGAAGACCACCTCATTTTGACACATCTGTCAAGTGACTTTTGCTTTGTTGCAGCTACTTTTTTTTAAAAAAAACAAACAAACAACAACAACAAACAGGTCTTCAATCCAAATATTTAAATTCTTCCTTATTTTATTCATTGTGTTTCCTAAACCTTTTTGCTTAAGTCAGGGCCTAGAGTAGACTCAGACATGGAAATGTTAATCTGTTGAAATTAACATGAGATATATTTGCAGCTTCTGGCCAGATATGCCAGCTGCTATGTTCTCTGTGCTGAAAATGGGGAAATGGGTAAGGGTTGTCCTATAGAGTAACAAGCTGGTGTAAGAGGTGACTTATCTGACGTGTCCTTTCATTACGGTTAGTGGGACTGAGAGGACTGTGCAAAGGATGGCGTGACTGAGGGTTGGTCCCTTAAAGTGTTGGAACGAGAAGATCAGATCAACAGTTCAGGCCTTGGATCCTGCCTGAATCCTGATCCAAGTTTAAGAAATTCTTCAAATCTTTCCTCTAATGGCAATAAAGATTGATACTAGAGGAAAAGCAGTATGAACACACACACACACCACACACACACACATACACACCACACACACACACCACACACACACACACCACACACATACA
>PVIU01019599.1:0-35994 GCA_004026605.1 Ondatra zibethicus
CAAGGCCCACCCCCCTCCCTCCCGGCCTAGGAAGGAGTGCATTCAAAAAGACTCAGTTCTTAAAAAGATAATACATGCAGAAGAGATAGGTCCTGGTGTCATTGTTGATGGGTTCTCCATCCGCCAACTTTCGCCGCCACATTCAGAGAGTCTGGTTTGATCATATGCTCATTCAGTCCCAGTCCAGCTGGATTGGTGCGCTCCTATTAGTTCAGGCACACTGTCTCAGTAGGTGGACCAGCCCCTCACGGTCCTAGCTTCCTTACTCATCTTCTCCCACCTTCTGCTCTTCAACTGCACCTTGGGGGCTCAATCCATTGCTCTGATGTGAATGTGGGTCTCTGTCTCTATATTAGTTTATATTTGACTCAAGATTTCTGTCAATTATATACACCGTCATTGGAGTACTTAAGTAAACCAAACCATTTAAACTGGTGAAGGGGAAGGAAGTAGATGGAAGGCGCTCCTCCCCCGTATCTCTGCTATTCCCATCTCTATTGTATTACTAGATGAGCAACTGTTTCTCAAAGGAAAATCCTAGACTTCAGTCCGAATATTAAAACCTAAGCTGAGCAATAGTTTGAAGAAAACTAAAAATTTCAACAATTTGAGAATGAAATACTATGTTCAGACTATACAAAGCACAGCCGTTGTTCCCAAACAACATGAAACCTGAAAGAGGCAATGCTATCTTTACCCTCCACCTAGAGAGAGTCAAAGCCAGTACACTGTCCCCTGTAGTGCTGCCAAGGAACCATCTCAACTGCAGCCTGATGAGTACAAGGGACAAAGCAAGTGAGAAGATGCATGGGCCAGCAAAGGACACCTGACAGCAAGATATCAAACCTACCTGGAAGAAAATGGACATCATCACATTTTATTTATTATTTAAAAAGGTATTATTTTATAATATATATGGTATATACATAACATATACCATATTATATATCATATATTATAATATAAAATCTATACACATATACTATGGGTCTGCATGTCTACGTACGATGTACACATCTGAGGAGGCCAGAAGAAGAGGCTTTGGACCTAGGAAATTTCTATAATTGGAGTTTCAGAAGGTCATGAGCTACCATATGGGTTCTGGGAATCCGATCCAGCTACTCTGGAAGAGCAGTGAGTGCTCTTAAATGCTCAACAATCTCTTCAGCCCCTGTCACAAAATTTAAAGGATGTAAGGAAATAAGCAGTTCTTAATGTCATTTGGAAACATCTGCTAAAATGCTAATAATTAGATCCCCTCCATGTAACCCCTTCCATGAGCCTTCAAAAGGAAGGCTGAGAATCATTTTACCCCATCTCTTGGAAGGAAAACCACATTTTCTCTATTAACACAGCAGACACAAGAGAAACCTTTAAACTGTGTGATGGAATCCAGCTTCACACAGCATCTCAGAGGACAGAGAGATGAAAGGCCAGAAAAGACTCAAAAGGGAAGGTGATGAGAATGGGGCCTCCCACCTCCTAAGCCAGAAGATTGCACATAAGTTAACTGAAGAAAATGTTCTTGTAATGTGACTGAACTACCTCACTCTGAGAAACCACTTCCCACTAATGCTTTGGCTCTACCCCTAACAACCTTATTCTGTTTATTGTTCAGTTTTAAATGACTGAGCAACTGTAGCTTAGCTATGCATCTCCACGGTTGGCCAACACTGTCAGTAGCCCACCACACACGTAAACCGCCAACGAATGAAGCTCGTGGTACGGGAGCTTAACTTAAAATGTGAACTGTCACTGTCACACCACACTTCCTGTCTCCATTCAAGAAAAGTCAAAGATTACGATAGGGCCTGGCAAACTGTCATCCTAAAGATCAGCAAGCACACACACTGCGGTTATGGAGCAGATTCAAGAGCCATTCTCTGAGCCTGGGTTCAATTCCTACATCTACCACTTGCATTCTGACCTTGTGACGCCGCCCTCAGTTTCCATAGTAAAAGATGAAGACAGTAACAATAGCTACATGATATGGTTGCTGAGGGCATGAGGAGTGAGTACATTTGTTAAGTGCTTAGGGACAGGGACACACAGTGCAACCCCCCCACACTTGCTATTATCATATTTGTGATTCGTATGTTTCCTGGACATTCACACTAGTAAGCACTTATCAGTACTTTAGGCTTAATTTCTCAATCATAAATCCAACTGGTGCTAAAACTTAAAGTAAGTCATTCTTAATCTTTACCAAGAAACTCAGTAAAATGCCTTTGCAGGGCCCCATTGCAATTTCTTCTTTTACTTATGGTGTGAATTATCAATCAAAGAACGTAGGACCTGGCACATAAAAGCAAACACTCTACAATGGAACATGCCAGCTCTCCAGCTTCTGATGACACTTTTTATGCTGCTCATTTGGGGAACCACACTTAGAGAATCACTGTGAAGTGAACAGTTAAGTTAGCTCATGTTTAGGCCCTGTCTTCATTTATTTATGTTCGGAGTCAGGAGACAAAAGGATAAAGGAGACAAAGCAGGTGACTCACTTGTTAGAGAATAACTACTTTTGTGTTCAGGCGAGTCACATTGCTAGTTAGGGCCAACAGGCTGTGAACACAAGTGATGCATATCACTTCAGGCTGGAGCTTTTTAAAGCTGCCCATAAGACCGGCTGGCTTGTCTTGCTGCCACCTGTAAGCATGTATAATGACAACATGGCCACATTACCACTACAGCCTGAATCCTTGAATCACCAACATGGGATGGAGCTAGACTAATGTTGTGACTCTTCTACAAGTAAAGGCATGAATGTTTTAGACCTCAAGGCTTATTTGATACCTCATTCAATATAGCTTAAACGAACCAATGTCTATCAGTGCTAGACATGGTCGCACACACCTTTAATCCCAGCACTCAGAATGCAGAGACAAGTGAATCTCAGTGAGTTCCATGCCAGCTTGGTTTGCACAGTGAGTTCCAGGCCAGCCAGGGCTACAACTATGAAATCCTGCCTGTCTTAACTAGCCAACCGTTTGACAAACAATGCCTATCATCTCTATGACACAAATACCCACATCATATCCAATCTATTAAACACTCATGTACATGAAGATGAATGGGCTATTCTTAAAAATCAGCCAGGATGTCTACCCTATCCTCATTAACTTTTATCTGCAATAATGTTTTTATGTCTTCCCTTTTGAGGTCTTTTTCTAGTCAATTATAAAAATTTCTCACTGCAGTATGCTTACAAAACAATTGTCAAAGAGAAAGCTAAATATGCTAACACATATTTCCAAGGTGAAAAGTAAACACTGGAGGATCTGGAACAAGAGTTCAGTTAGATGAAGCGTTACAGGAGGCCTTCTCTACCTATGGCTCCTATAATGCTATCTTCCCACATCCCCAAATTCAGAAGTTTCTAAAACAAAACTGGGATCTGCTATGTGCTGACTGCTATACTATACCAAATCATGAATGAAGTCACGTAAGAACTGTATTAGATATAAATAATCTAGAGATTACTAAATCTTAGCATCCTTGGCAAAGGATCTTGAAAGTTACTGCCTGTAGACAGAGAAGGGTGACTGTGTACCTCCCTCTCCTTACTAGAAGGAACCCTTTGACTCTCTCTCTGCTTCTCTGAGACAGACTAAGAGCACAAAGCTTCCATTTTATTTGTGTGTGGACTGATAACTTATTTTGCCCGAAAAGAAAGAGAAAATCCCCTTTTAAGGGATAGGAAAGGATATCACTAAGTTGCCCATGTCCTCAAAAAATCTCAGTTTCCCAAAGTGCTATGGTTAGAAGCATGCATGCCAAGTCTAGGTTTAAACTAGACAATGAAATACAAACAATTGAAATAACAAGAACAGAATAATGCATGGCCTTCCAGTGTATTGAGCCAGAACAGCAATTCCCTGGAGGGTTATCCATGGGGACCCTAGTCTACAACTCATTTCAAAGGAGGAAGAATTCCTCCTAGAATACACCATCATTCTACACAGAACAAAAGGGCAGACACACACACACACACACACACACTTTCAAAACTTTTTTCCTAAGGAGGGCTTCCTGTTCCTCTCTTAGCACTGTTGAAGTTCAACATCTGAGATGAAGGAAACTTGTTGTGTCAAGGTTCCTTGAACACATTATCTGGGTGTCACATCCCATCTTTTTAGGTACTTTTGCGTAGCTCCCCCTAAAAAAGGTCAACACTCATGTAATACATTTAGTCCTACATTAAACTCAGCTGAAAAATCAGAATTAAAAATAAAGGGAGTTGGAGAGAAGGCTCAGCCGTTAAGAGCACTGGCTGCTCTTCCAGAGGTTCTGAGTTCAATTTCCAGCATCCACATAGTGGCTCACAACCATCTCTAATGGGATCTGATGCCCTCTTCTGGCATGCAGGCATACAGACAGAGTACTCATACATAAAATTAATTAATTAAATTAAAAAGAAGAAGAAAATCTAGGTTGGGTACAGTGGTGCATGCCTGCAGTCTTAGCTACTGAGAAGACTGAAGCAGGAAGACTGTTTGAGCCACTGAGTTTGGAACTAGCCTGGGTGACACAGCAAAATGCCCTCTCCAAATGCCCATCCCCATGTACCCGATCCATGCTGGACCACTTGTTAGGCAAGCTCTCTACACTATACTGTATTGCCAGCCCTGAAAACCTAGCTTAACCTACACTCCCCGCAAAGTGTCATTCTACTTGTATTAAGAAGATCAAAAATCTTCAACTGAGTTGAGCAGTTGTGGCACACACCTTTAATCCCAGCACTCAGGAGGCAGAGGCAGGGGATCTCTGAGTTCGAGGCCAGCCTGGTCTACAGAGTGAGTTCCAGAACAGGCTCCATAGCCTACTGAGAAACACTGTCTCGAAAAACAAAACAACAACAAAATTTTCATCCGAGTCCTAAAACAGGATCACTTCTTCGCTTTTTCATAGGCACATTCTCCTAGACCTTTAAAAAAATAAAGCAGGAATTGTATGCCATTAGAACAAAACTTATTATATTAACTTAAGGAAACAGCATCACATCTTATGAGTGACTTTCCCACAAAGTTCCTAAATGATCTATTATTCAGCCAAGTGACTTTATAATATTCATACTGTTTTATCCAACCAGAGTCCTTGCATGCTCATCTGTGAAAGAGATATGGGGATCCAATGTTGAGAAAACAAAACCATATAAAGCAATACTACATGGATGGCTCTTGTGGTCTAACTTGATCACTTTATTTCTCCTACACACACGCCCATCATAGGAGAATGTAGCTGTAAGTAAATTCCTGGGAGTTTATAAACCCAAACCCCCATTTACTCGCGCTCAGAGGTTTGCAGTGTCGTATCTATATCTATAAATTATTTGAGATAGTTTCTCAAGATGACCCCTCTGCCCTGGCCCAACCTGGTTGAGCCAGCTTCTCCTAGGTGCTGCCACAGGGGACTGGAAGTGACTGCCTCTACTGGTCTCCCTGCTGTTGCCGCTCCTTAAACTCTAACTTATACCCAAATATTGTAGCCCATTCATGCCATGGCCTTGGGATGTGTCAATATTCGTACAAAATTAAGGCCAGGACCAAACTCAGCTCTCAGCTCAACAATTCCCAAGGCAGAACATCCTTTCCATTTTGCAGTTCCTCCTCTATGTAGACCGAGGCACAGAGAGTGCCAGCATTTTCTACTTCAGGAACTGGCTATACAGATCATGTGACTGCTGAAATCCCTGGACAAAAGCTGGCATTGTCCACTTTTCCTTGAAATCTCCAAATCCAGGATGAGACCAGCAATCAAGTAACATTTTAATCTTCCAACAACCTTAAATCAATTGATCAAATTTTTCTCCTTGGATCTCCTTACCCTCTTGATAACTAACTTGATATCTATAAGAGCAATTTTAACTAACTTTAAAGCTGATTGGTAGTATATCTATTTAAACTTATATTTATAGTATTTATCAAGGGGAAAGAGCGTTTAAATAGTGGATGTGACAGGCTGAAGGGCAACTAACAACCCAGCAACTGCTGAGATCTCTTCAGAATTCTGCAGGGACATCAGAGGATGCACTGGGAACATGCACTTTCCTGTTCTCTACCCATCAGCTCCAATGGAACAAAGCTCCCTATGCCTGTGATTCACAGGGCTGCTCTCCAGGCAGCCAGAGGCTATTCCATTCCATGCCTGGACATTTCCCTACCTGCACCTCCAGTTCTACCACTCTGCTAACAGTGTCCCTGAGGCTCCACCTACCAGCGAAGATGACAAGACATCGTTGCAAATGGAGTAGCCTTCACAACCTGCTACAGGTCACTTCTTCCAGATGCCACAAATTTCAAAGACAAACTATTCCAGCCCCTCGGCAACACTCTTTCTGTACATATCCTCTGTGCTATCCCCACTTCAAAGGGACAGCTCCCAAACCTAGCACTTGCTTCTTAGGAAGTCCTGGCTTTTAATTACTTTTCTAGCTACTCTGGGCAGCTAACATATAGATAACTAATTTCTATTTCTTATATGTAATTCAAATGTGTTTTTCAGACTGCCTGACACTCTGAGAAAATGACTACAATGTAAGAGAATCCTTCCCACCTTTAGTGTGGCAATCTGGAGTCAAAGTTTCCCTAGATACTGGCTAGACTCAATTTTAACTCTAATTAAATTTTCAAACAATTTTGCCTATGGAAACGACCAAGAGCTTATCTGAAAAAGAAGTTCATACTATCCTTACATCAGTGTAAGTAATGTACTACAGCAAATTTAAATGTACAGAAAAAGTCTTAAAGAAAGTTAATATATTGAAAGCTAATGTATCCACAAGTGATTATTAGGTGTGGTCCTTCTGGGAATGATGACAAGTCTACAAAACTATCCCGGGACACAGAAGGCTGAAGCAAAGGAGTTTAAAGCCAGCCTGGGCTACAACAAAGGGGCCTGACTCTTAAAAACCAAACAAACAACAACAAAACCACAACACAACACACACAATCAGACTAAAGATGACTCATTTAAGAAGGTTTGCTGAGCCAGGCAGTGGTGGCGCACGCCTTTAATCTCAGCACTCGGGAGGCAGAGGCAGGCGGATCTCTGTGAGTTTGAAACCAGCCTGGTCTACAGAGCTAGTTCCAGGACAGGCTCCAAAGCTACAGAGAAACCCTGTCTTGAAAAACAAAAACAAAAAAAAAAAAAAGAAGGTTTGCTGTTCTTGCAAAGGACTTGAGTTTGGTTCCCAGCATCCACATTGGGTATCTGATGCCCTCTTCAGGCATCCACACTTACATGCAATAGCCACACATATCTACACAATAATAAAATAAATCTTATAACACAGTCCAAGTCCGTGATCCCTTTTCTAGTATCTTTCAGGGTACCTAGGACTTTTCTGGTGTGGAGGCATCGACTATCTTTAAAACAGAAAAGTTTTAAAAACAAAAACAATGGCATCTTAGAACTGGACAGATGTCTCAACAGTTAAGAGCACTTGTTCTCATAGAGGAGCCGGGTTCTATTCCCATCACCTACACAGTGTCTCACAACTGTCTTTAGCTGAGTTACAGAAGATCTGATGCCTTTTTCTGACCTCCATGGGCACCAGACAGGCATATGGTACACAGATATACTTTCAAGAAAAACAATCAGACACATAAAATAAAATTCTAATTTTTTGTTTAAAAAAAACCCAGTGGCATATTACTTTAGTTATAAACACAAAAGACAATATAAACAAAGCTGGGCAGTGGTGGTACACACCTTTAATCCCAGCACTTGGGATGCAGAGGCAGGCAGATCTGAGTTTGAGGCCAGCCTGCTCTATAGAGTGAGTTCCAGAATAGTCAGGGTTATAGACAGAGAAATACTGTCTCCAAAAAAAAACCCAAAAAAGTAATGCTAGCACACCACACAAATCAAGGTTAAATGTGGCCTTTAAAACTTTTTATATAAATCACCCCCATATACTATTCACTCCATTAGCTCTCACTCATTCTGGACCCGAGAGTGCCAAATAAGTGACCTCCACCTAAGTGATGCCGTACACAGGAGACAATGACATACTAACCAATTGACTACTGTCTCCATAGTGATAGCAGGCCATCTGGAAGTACTCAAGTATCATTTTTCTAAACATTACGTAATATTTAGAAACTACTGGTAATAATTAGCAATTATGCTCATAATAATCTAGAAACAAATGTAGATCACTTGAAAGTGCTTTGATTTTTTTTTTTTGTCCATTTTGTTTTCTCTTGGTGTATCTCTGTGTACCACATACATGCAGAATACAAAGAAGACAGAAGAGGGTGCCAGATCTCCTGGAGCCAGTGGTACAGACCGTTCTGAGCTGCCACACTGGTGCCGTGAATCAAATCTGGGTCCTTTGCAGAGTGGCCAGTGCTCTGGACTACTGAGCCACCTCTTTAGACATTTGTTTGGTTTTTGTTTATTTTTGAGACAAGGTCTCTCTATGTACATCATTTTGGCTTTAAACTCACAGAGCTCTACCTGCCTCTGGAGTGTCCAGCGCTTTTTCGCTTTTCAATTTGAACTTATTGATGCTTTTGAAGAAACTTAAACTTATTAGCCAAGTTGGAAAAAAGCACAATTATGTAAATCAAGGAAATGAAGTTATAAAAATGATAACTTTGTTCTACTGCATTTAGAACTTCTCAGTGAGGCTTGATAGACACAAAGGCTTATCACCCCCCTCCCAGGAAAGGGGAAGAATGGAACAATTAACTTGCCACACAGTCAGATATAAATTCATTCTGATGAGGCTAACTAGTGAAAGAAAACAAAACATCTTGTCACTTTAATAGTATTCAAAGTCTCAGCTTGGCAAACTGTCTTTTCCCTCAAGTTCACATATGTCCTGAAAAGAACACACTTCAAGGCACGGAGGAGTAAGGTGTGCGGAGGGTTGGGGAATGGATGGTGTACAAACAGACCTCTTATCTGAACCAGAAATGCCCTGATGCTCACTCCAAGCTAAAATACAGTATTTAAGGTATGGGACAAAGTGACTGCTTTTTTTCTTTTCTCATTGCCACCTCCTCAACTCAGCTGACCCAGTTTGAATGCTGCCACCAGCTCCTCAGAAGCTACATGACCTGACCTGAACATCTTAAGGTGACACGTGGTGAATAATCTGGTCAGTTCAGGGAAGGCTGAAAAAGAAACAGAAGGAAAACTTCTCTGTGGCCACCAATAAATACAAGTTATAAGGTATGGCTCACCCTAACACCATCAAAAGATTCTCTCAGAACAGTGAGAGACCAGGGACCATAAAACAAAACGTATGTGATGCTAAAGACACTAAGAATAACAGACTCTGGTTCTAAAACAGCTGCACTCAGAGGATTCCGTCTTTCTTCCCATAGCAGTAAAATTCGTTTAACTTTCAGAGTGCCAGGCAAACAAGAATCAGAAACATTAGAAACCGTGTAAATATGGAAAGAGCCTCTTCTCCCCATCCCTAAAGACAGGAGGCCACAACAGACCAGAAATAGCCTCTGTGAGCCTGCTTCTGAGCAAGAAAGGAACTGTGCATCAGGAGTGCTTCCCCTGTGATGTTATAGTGAGCTCAAACATGACTATATATGGTATGTTGATGGGATGAATGGATGCAAACACCACATAGAACTTATATCAGGCATGAACCGGACTGCAACGAACCCAGTTCTCCTGCATCCTAGGCCCCAAGACACCCCAGAAGTCAGAGTTAAATGCACATGTTTCAAACAGCAGTGTCTCCTGACTTGGTGGCACGAGTGGCTCACTGCTCCAAGGCTGTGCGAATGCACACACTTCCTCCTTCATCCTGCCTCCACACTCCCCTCCCTCCCAAGCTGTGCGCTCCACAGTCCCACAGAGGCACAAATGCATACTCAAGAATGCTGCTGCTGAATGGGGCCTATGTTACATGACAGAGGGCACCAGCGGCTGCTCGAGAAACAGCTGGCCACGCAGCCTGCCTGTCTCAGACAAGCTCCTCATCTGCACAAAGTATTTTATTCACATCAAGTGTTCTGATTAGGAGAGGGGAAGCCAGACTGTAAATTGGGGGTGGGAGTGGGGGTGTAGGCTAGAACCCAAAGATGTTTTAAAGTCCTGAATGTGGTAAAGCAAGGAGAAGGCAGAAGAAGAGAGAGGAAGAGGAGAAGAGGGGGAGGCAGGCTTCATCACTGACTTTAACAGTCTTGCCCAACCTGTTCTGTGGTATGTTCTGTTAACTAACTCCTTTCTGGCAAATGGATGCAAACAACCACCCCTTTCTTCCTTCTTCCTCTCCTCACAGCCCTGTGGGCAATTAAAGGCAGGCTAACAGAAAAATGCCAAAGAGAAGAGCTAAACCCATTTCTCAATGCAATCCAACCCATAATTTTGATCATATTGCTGAGACCTTCCCTATCAGCTATTAGATGGAGCCTTCATCCCAGTTGAAAACTGCTAAGCCAGAGTCTTCACCATCTTCCCAGCTTCCCTCCTTCCCCTCTGAATATGGCAATCATGTTTAAGCTTCTCTACATCCACTTTCCAGCTCTCAGGCAAAGCACAATGCTGGAGAAAACACAGGCTAATTTTCTTTATCTTTTCGGCTTGCCGTTAGGCCTTTACAGGGTTAATGGGTAGCCTCCAAACCAGAAACCTACCTGCTTAGCAACAGAAGCATCCACTAAGCCACTGGGGCTGTTCTGACATAGGAAAAGCAGTTTCTACCTGCTGGTAATTCCTGGTGGTGTTTTCGTTGCCATTTCAAATGACACACATAATTAAACACACACAAACTACTGTAAATGTAGAACTATCTGCAACTTCATGCATTTTAAAGGCACAGATCAAAACCAAGCACAGAAACATGGGATGCTGCGTTTGTAAAACACGCTTTAAAAGTTAAGGACAGGGCTGAGAAGGCTGCAGTTGAGAACCCTTAACCGTAAGTTTGCCTCCCCACCTAATATGCCACAAAAGAACAGTGAAGTGAGAAAGAGCTCATACCAGACTCTACTCTCTTCCTCTATGTGTTTGTTTATACCCATTTTCAACAAAAACACAAATATAATCCAGTGTCTTCGTAACTTCTCTGAAAAACAGATGGAGGTCAGCCTGGGCTACATAGTAAGACTGTCTCAAAAGAAGAAAGAAAAAAAAGAATTTACTTTTAAGGCTTAACTACACAGCAGGGTGTGGTGGGTGGCACACACCTTTAGTCCCAGAACTTGGGCAGAGGCAAGTGGATCTGAGTTCAAGGTTAACCTAGTCTACAAAGCAAGCCCAGGCCAGCCAAGGCCTGGAATACCCTGGTTTCAAAACCAAACCAAAACAAATCAAAGATTCAACTACACAAAGCTTCTTCATTTGCAGCAACCTGACAGCGTCATTTCAGAAGCTCTAATTTATCAAGGCGTGTGGAAGCAGTTGTTACAGGATGCTTCTAACAGAGATTCATCTCGGCCCACCCAAGATCCAACAGCAGTTGGAACAATCAATGTGGACATGAAAAGCACAGCAGAAAGGGATGCTAATGCTCTCCAGCGAAAATACATTAAACTATAAAGAAGGAATAATTTCAATATATATAAACAGCTGCTGCAACCAATCAGGGCCAAAAACGTGCATGTGAGTTGGAAAGAAAACAGAAGTGAAAATCCTAACACGAGCACTAGAGTCCTGCTTTAAGAATGATCAAGTTATCCAGAAATATTCTAGAAACACTTGAAAATGCCATATTACAGTTTAACTGACAGGTTCTCTTAAATTATTTTTTAATTAGTAAGTTTTATTATGGTGTGATTGACAAAACTTGCCAAGCTGAACATACACCTCAGTGGTAGTTGCTGCCTAGCACAACAAAGGCTCTGTCTGGGTTGAGCCTTAGCCCTGGGGGGTGGGGTGGGGCTGTATAGTGTGTGTGTGTGTGTGTGTGTGTGTGTGTGTGTGTGTATATAATGTTTTGATATATGTATACATTATAAAGTGGTTAAAACAAACTAAATAACCCATCACTTCATGCTTATATTTTCTATGAAAGCATTTATAAATTTATCTTAAATTCTGAATTGAAGGCAATATTTGATGAAGAGATGATGTACAAAGAACTTTCTAACTTCAATTGAAAGTTCAGCTTCAAAGTCACAATGAAGTTTTTGACTTACAAAAAGCATGTGTGCAAAAGCCCCCAAATAAATCTTTCTTTAACCAACTAAAATATCTATTCAGAAATCTCAGGACCACTTTTTGCAAACTAAAACCTTATTCTGAAAATTACACATTTGAAAAATGTAAATTGGGTCAAAGAAATTCTAGTGTGGACAAAATAGGAAAAAAAAAAGCAAGGGTTGGGGGAGGAATCCATCTACGCTGATGCTCACTGGTCACAAGCAGAGTGGGCTGCAAGACCAGTTGTATCTAACAGTTGTGCTCCAAACAACAAATGGTGCATTCATGAACTGCAAAAAGCAAAGCTGTTCAGAGGCTTGTAAAGCCTGCTCGACATGATGAGCTGCTGACTGTACTGTTGTCCCCCAGTGAAAAAGGACTGAATTCAGTTAGAGACACAGGCGGACAACTTCAGCTGTGGCAAAAACGGTTCAGATAAAGAGGCCCCCAAGAACTATTTAACCCTCTTCTACCAGGACCTGGGCCTAATGATAATTGAGTCAACATCTCCACCTAAGATAACCCTGGGAGAGGGAAAGGGCACATTAGGAATCAGAATCCACACCCTCTTCTCCCCTCAAAGAAAATATTCAATACTCCAAGCCCCATAACATCAGACTAGGCGATTAAACGTCCATAGCCTGATTGCCTGAGACACTACATCTCCATGGCCTTAACAAAAGAAACATCTGGTCCCTGCTACTCAGCATCCCTGATAATTCTGTCAGAGCTCCAAGTTCTTAAAAAATTAATTAGTGGCATTTACACCTGCCAGTGCTGAGGGCCATGGTGGTTCTAGCACAGGTGCCACACGACCCTGTTTAATAGCCAGCTCAGCTTTGCAGTAAGCAAACAGCTAGGATAATTTGGGGCTTACCAATTCTTCTTCTATCAGTCTTTAAAACAAAACAAAACAAAACAAAAAAAACCTAGTTGCTGATTTGTGAGATTGGCCCTGAGGGTAAAGGTGTCTGTACAAACTCAATCCCAGGAACCACTGAGGATGGACTCTTGGAAACTCCCCTATGACCCACATGAGCGTCAACGCACGTTTAAAAACAAAACAAAACAAAAACCACACACACACACATCTATTTGCCTCATCAGATTGTGGGGGGGGGGGGATGTAGCTCTGGCTACTTTAAACTCACAGAGATGCTCGGAATAAAGGTGTATGCCACCATACCCACCTCGTCAGAAACGTTTGGTTTTGAGACAGGGTTTCTCACATCAGAAGTTTTGGACACAAATGCACCAAATTACCTGGCACTAGCCTCGACCTAAGCTAGCAAAGGAGGCAAATCTCTAGGCCCCTACAGTGCACTATATGGGAGGGCCACTTATCCGAGGCTACATCCCTGGCCCTGGTTCAGCTCAGCGTCAGAGTTGCATGACGGTAAGGCTACTAGAGCACCCGTCAGGAAGCCTCGAGGCTGAACCTGTGGACTAGAGTAAGACAGCGCACGCTCAACCAGCCGGCTCCGTGGCAAGCAACCTTTGCCCGACAGGAGCAGTGGCAACGGTATCCCCTTCAGTGATGCCCAAGTTCAGAACATCAAGAAACCTCACCGCAGCTAAGCAGGCTCATTTTTTCCTAACTAACTGGTCCCGAGAAGAGAAACTTGAAACAGCACTCAGAGGAGACAAGGGCACCCCACTTTCAGCAGAAGGACTGTAGCATGGGGGCTCCCCACGAAGAATGCAAAGCCCTAGGCCGGGCTCGGCACTCTTCTGGGCCTCTTCCTCTGTTCTCCCCGAATGAGCGTCATTTTAGAAACGCTCCCCTCCCCGCCCCCCACCCAGGAATTCAGAAAGGCATACTCTCGCATACTCAGCCACCTGGCTGCTGCCACTCTGCTGCTGTCCCCACGTGGAAGTCCCTGACTTCCTGCTCCACGGGGGGCCTCCTGCGGGTCCAGCTCTGCAGCGGCTGACAGGCCCAGCGCCACCCTCCAGAGAGCAGCAGCCATCGAGGGGGGAACCCCAGAGCCTTATGGGGACTTGTTCTGGGGGGAGAGGGGGTTTACATTCTGCGAGCAGACCAGCGCAGGCCTCGGAAAACTTCCGAAACTGTAAACGTGGCCACGAGCTAGAAGCCCTCAAACTACCCAGAAGGAGGAAGGCGTAAGGAGGAAGAGGGTCTTGCTCAGGGCACCCACATTTTCTAAGCTCTCCCCTGAGAGAATTCTTTGGGAGGCGTTGTGGCGCAGCGGGCTCTGAGGACCTCTGGCTGCCACTGGGCGGCTGCTCCCCGTCAGAGGCTGCGGTGAGAAGAGAGCCTGAGGAGAGGGATCCTGAGAGGCTGGAGAGCAGAGCTTCAAGGTCCCATCAGGGATGCCCGCGCCCGGCCCTGCCCCAACCGGCGCGTCAGCCAATCGGCGACGCTGCAGGCCTGACTGACAGCTCCGTGGCCCGCTCGCGGAGTGCCCAGCACTCTGAAGTGAGGCGGGCGTCGTGCAGGTCCAGAGGAGCCTGGACAAGCACGGCCAGTTCCTCGGCCGAGGAGGTCACCATAGGCCCTAGAGGGCCGGGCTCGGCGGCTCGGGCGCCTCATCCCTCACACCGTGCCACCCGTCCGCGCCGACGCACGCCTTCGTAATGGCTGCCCACTTCATGCCCTTCCCCAGTGCAAGCCGATGCCCCGCCGGTCACCCGGCGTGCTGACCAGGTCCTGACGAGGACATACCTGGGCCTGAGGGAGCCCAAGCACTTTTAAAGCTTACACCGAGGGCTTTAAGTTCCTTCAACATTCCCCTCGAGGTCGCCGCCACAGTCGTCGGAGCATTCCCAGACCAGACAGGCCGCGGGGCAAACGGCAATGCGGCTGTGAGCGCCTTAAAACCCCCAGGTCGAAGGGGCAGGAAGACGATGGCTTGGTTATCCGTGTTGAAATTTTCTCATTTTCGCTAGGAAAAATAAATAAATAAGAACCACGTTCTTATTTTCGAAAATGACAGCCAAAGTTCTGGAATATTACATGATATGTGAAACTTGCCTGTTTATTCTATATTTGGCAATATGAATTCTAGCACTTTGGTTTACGAGTTACTGGGCTACTAACTCTAGAAACACAAATGGAGATCAGACGGCCAACACGAAGCATCTTTTGGAAAAGAATAAGAGAAATCCCTGTGACATAAGTGTTACCTCATTTCTGCGCTGAGGCCTCGAGAACCTTTTATCCTTGAAGGATGCTTTTTCATGAGTCTCTAAAAGTCCTAAAGTCAGTTTGCCTTGCCACTCACGGCACCTGGACAAATCTGTGTTAGCCTCCACACATAAAATGGTAGGCCTCATAAAGATTTGCTTTTCCCCTCAATTCTCAATAATTAAAAAAAAAATTCAACAGCCACCTGACCTTGGACTCTCATTTTCATCTGTCTCTTGCAGTCCACTCTCTTTACTAACCATTCAGTACACTGCAAGCCCTGATAAAAGTAGTTAATGTTTACTGAAACCTGCGCATGAACTGTACTGGGCCAGATAGGAGTGAAAAGGCAAAGTTCTGTTAACCGCATCCATGTACTGCAGGGGGATGGGGGGTGAGAATATTCTTCTCTAGCTGGAACCTAAAAATTCTCAATGATAAAATTCAAATGTCCCAAATTTAACCAGTTATGTCGATATATATCACCCATGAAAAGATGCTTTTTGATTTTGTTGCCTATAGAAGTTTTCTGGAAGAAATACAATCAATGACCTTTCTAGTTGTCAGAAAAACAATTTTATAAAACTCAAAACTGAAACAAATTTATATTTCATGTCATTTTTTGAAGGCCTATATACTTTATCAATAACCAATTTTAATTATACTGCCAAATATTTATCTGAATAGTCTTTGTAAATAGATTATAACTCAAAGAAAAAAAGGTTAATATTTCTCACAATTATCATCTAAAATCTTTCCCTTAGCTCTTTAATTTTCCAATGTAAACAGTTTACTTCGGCCTAAGTAGATTTGATTCTTAACATCTCTTTATACATTTACTATATAGTGAATTATATAGCAGAACTTGCTAGTAACTCACATTGTATTTCTCATTTCTATTTTATCCTTTTTTTTCCCAAATAACCTCAGTTAACATAAAATTTCAACCTCTACACATCCAACATACATAGACTGTGTCACACTTAGGATGCTCTCAGGTGTTTAAAACTAACTTTCTCTCTTTCCCATCCCCCTTGCATAAAGAGCACCAATAGAATCAGTCACCTTGGAAACAAACATCACCCAGTGTTTGCAGAACAAACAATGGTACCTTTTCAGCCAGTACCAGGCAGGCAGGGCAAGGGGCAGCCAAGCAATTCTGGGCCTTACAGGAGTATTAACATATTAAATTCATTCAGTGCACCAGAGAGTAGTTCCTTACTACCGCTGAGGTGTGTTCTAACATGAGAGCCTTTGGCGAGACATCACACACAAAGTCAGTGAGATTTAAAGTTTAAAAAAAAAACCAACTTATTTTTGGAACTGTTTTAGATTTATATAAAAACATAGAGCACATTCTTGTTACTGATGACCACTCTCCAGAAAGCAAGGAAGTTGCAGGAAAAAAGCAAAAGCATGTTTCATCTAATTATTCCTACCAAGGCATCACATTATTCTTCTAATATGCCACCATGTTCATTTGTATATTGCATGGTGCCTTAACTAGCTTATGAATTTCTGGTACTGATAAATCTTACTATAAAAAACTTAAAAAAAAAAAAGAAGAAAAACTAAACAAACAAAAAACCAAACCCTCAATTTCCAGAACAATTTTTAAAAATAGCAGCAAAGAAATACACGTATCTATATGGACTTCAGACAGCAAAAACTACTCTTTTTGACCTTGGGTGACAAGTACCAAACTTTCATTTGCTGAAGCTTTACATCAATGCATCATTTTGAGCAGCTCAAAATCTTGAGGGATTCGGACAGCTACTGTTTTGAAAAAGCACAAATGGGCACTTAATTAAAAAGAAACACACATGTGTTCTTTAGATCCTTCAGCATGAAAAACTTAAATGTCCAATGAAAGTCACAGTTTCCTCCTTTTCCTGGGTAGGTTTTCCTTCCCACCAATTAAGAAAGAAGCCTAAGTCTAACTGAAGTATTTGGACAACAGTTTGGTGTCAGCTGAATACCAGAGTTACTGGCATTTTCTGCACCTCTAGACTAAGGCACAAATGCCTAATTAACCAACATGCAGCTTAAACTGGATAAAGTGCCAGTCTTTCTTCGTTCCATTTTTTTCCCCTCGAAGATTTGGGTCTTTAATATCCTTGAATAAAAGTGTACATCAGACGTGTGTGTGTGTGTGTGTGTGTGTGTGTGTGTGTGTGTGTGTGTGTGTGCGCGTGCGCATGTGTAAAAGTCTAATTAAGAAATGCTTTTTCCACAGTGACAGTACATTAGTTAACATTATCAACCTCCCTGGCCGGCACAGTGAGGAGGCACACTGAAAGGGGGGCTTAACCGTTAGACCGGGTGCCCTTGAAAATGAAAAGGAACCCTGGATGATACTGATGATACTGAAAACTGAAAAATACTTGAAAATCCGGCCACAGCACTGAGCACCAGGCAGCCACTCTGAACACTGTGGCTGCAGCTCCGGGCAGGGAGAGGAAGAGGAGGAGTCAGGCCAGGGCCAAATGACTTCTCCCATCCTCTTCTTCCAGCAAAGCACCAGGGGAACCTTCCAAGCCTTACTTCAACACTGCACCTTTCCGAGTCATTTTCAGTGACCTAAACAAGGACTACCTGGAGTAATTTGAGCAAGCCAATCCACTCCACCGTTGGGCCAGAAAAGCCAGTTTCAATTCTTTAGAAAAACAACAAAACCCTCAACATGTGGCTTCTTAGTTTTATTTGCCTATGTATTTGACATATCTAAACATGTATGTGTGTACTCTTCTCATGTGAGCCCACTATAAACTCATCAGATGCATTTCCAGAACATCCAAATATGAAGAGGACAAGACTGACCAACAGCTAAGCAACCTCTGGGTCGCAGCAGCCTGGCCAGTGCAGCCGACAAAGGCAGTGACAGCCTTTAGCCCTGCTCCCTGGATTCCAACTCCCTACTACCTCCTCCCCCTGCACATCAGGGTGGGGAGGAAGAGTCCAGGGGAGCAGAACATTCTCCCTGTTCCTCCCTGCTCCTCCCAGGCCTTTCTGGGAAAGCCTGAGGACAGGACCTCCTGGCGGCCTATAAAGTAAAGAGTCAGCTAGCTTTGGGCTTTTGAGGAAGGACTCAGTGCCCAGCCACTCCCATGCCCGGATCCAGGATGATGACCCGAAGAGCAGAGCTTCCTCCATCTTCTGCAAGAACCTCATGATGGGGCAGAGTTGGGAAAGGAAGGGTAGGGAGGCAGCCAGGTGTGCGACGACCTCATCTTTTTACCCTCCTCCGTATTTGTATCCAGTTTCTGTTTCACTGCCGCCGCCACCGCATGTAAGAATCTATGAGCCAGTGCATGCCTTCTTAATGAAATTCTGAGGGCAACACATATGATTAGTGACACACTTTTGTAAGTCACCTGATAACACTTAAAAAGCATTAGGCTTCAGAACTTAATCCATTTTAAATAAAGATATTTAAGCTTTGTTTATAGATTTATGTCTTTGGAGAACGTTATTTACTTTATGGTCTGTTACACCTAAAAAAAATCACTTTCTTTTCAAGAAGGTAGGTCTAATAATACTTTTTTTTCAGAAAAAAATTATATATGTACTCCTAGGATGTTTTTTACATATATACATATTTTTATGACCTCTTTCTCAAATAACTTCTTTCACAGAGAAGTGTTTACTTCTAATTGTCTCCATACTACTTAATACCCAAAGTAAGCTACTGAAGGTGAAATAATCTGAGGCAACTGTTTAAGACTTCAAAACACAACTCATTTCTATCTTTTAAAAAAAAAATTCTAATCACTAACATCTACAAAGGCAAAGGAGAAAGCACTGGTGGAGGCACCCTCCACCTCAAACCTCTGTCAGAATCAAGCTGGTAAAGTGGCTTTGGAATTCTTACACTCTGTTTAGAGAGTTTCCCCCTGAGACCTTCATGAGGTCACTGTGTACCAAAAGTAACCACGGCCTCTGGTCACGGCAAAGGAGCCTGCCTCGCAGCTGAGTTTACCAAGCAAAGGTACACAGGACAGATGGCCACAAGTTCTTCGACTGAGGCCTGGCTGACTGTCTGGTTACCTACCATCTCCCTCACAAGATCTACTGCCTCAAATTATCCCTGCCTGCATTTGAGCATTTACACACCAATTAGGGATACTGGCTTTGCGACCCCTGTGCTTTCTCAGGCTCAGTTGATAAGCACCCACTGTCTGCTCCTCTTTGCTAAGCAGCTGCCTAAAGTTCCGTGAGCAACTTGGAAAGGTTTGAAATAGAGGCACGTTAAATGTTTTTGGAGCACATACAGGCCCGCCTAAAATGTAAACAGAATACCTGCTTCTAGCCCAGGCTCTTAGAAAACAGGGAATGGTGGAATGGATAGGAAGGCCCACTTCAATGAGATGCTTGCTGCCTCTGCCTGCACACCATGGCGAGTTCAGTAACTCTGTTGTCCCTGGTGATGACAGGAGGCATCCCGTTTTAAAATGAGGAAAACACAAGCAGAGGAAATGGAGATAAGGTTTCTGAGGAAGTTCTCATTCCATGGGATGGTCTCTTTGGTGTTGCTCCACCATAAAGGCACTTTTGAGATGTTTAGAGTTTCCCTAGATTTATGGCCCTTTTCCTTATGTGAGAAGACAATACCTTCTCCTCCCAAAGTTTCTCTGTAGGCTCTGCTAAGAAAAACAACAACAACAAACTGCCTAGGGGCATCATTTTGTCACCTAGGAATACAGTACAAGAAATGTAGTCTGCCCATTTCAGAGACTTAAAAAAAAAAAGTAACTAATAAAAAAAAAAACAACTAAGACTAACCATAATTAAGACTGGGTGCTCATGCTAACAGATCATAGTGGACAATTAAAAGGGTCTTTTAAGGGAATTATAGCAAGAGGTAGGCAGGAATGCTCAGACAATCTGGCAGATTGAATTCCCTACCCTAACTCAATTTTTTGCTCTAAAATGAACGTCGGTCAAAGGGCTGCACTGGAAACTGCTGGGAAAGGCATCCTACTGATGGGCCAGTGGGAAGGAAATACATCTTCCTAACGTGCTGAAGAATGGCCCTAACTCCATCATGACTCCGCAGCCATTCCTGGACTAAGGCAAGGGATTCCATTTACAGTTCAGAACTGACCTAAGAGTTATTTTCCTGACAGCAGACCTTAGAGTGATTCACACACAGGAACTGTCTGAGGCAGGAGCCTCTGGGGAGCTGTTTCAAGGAACCCAGTCAATTATCTCTTCGGCAAGTTATCTACTAGCCAAGTACACTCACATGTAAGTACTGTTCCTTTGTGAGTATATGAAGACTCTGCTATAATTAATGATAATAAATGCCACTAAAATGCTATTATGGCCCTTCTGACATTACGGTTTCCAACATATTCTAAAAATATAAAGTCATACTTGGTCTTGAAGATTTAAGATGCGTTCTCACTATATAACCCTCTAGCCTGGAACTCTCTATGTAGACCAGGCTGGCCTCACAGCCTGCCACTGCCTCCTGAGTGCTGTGATTATAGGCACAAGCCACCATTCCCAGCCCATTTTGCTTTTTTGAGCTAACTATCCACTTATAGATCAGGCTGCCCCTGAGGCTCAGTCATGTCCTTCCTTCCTGCCTCTCGACTGGGATCACAAGTGTGTATTACCATATCCACCTAGAATCTTAGTTTATCTTTTTACATTTAGAGATTCAGAAAGGAATCAACACAAAGCATTATGAAAATGTCATAAAGAATCCCATTATTTTATGTTAATTTAAAGAGGAAGAGAGCAATCCATAAGGCCAGGGGGTGTGGCTCAGTGACAGCCTATGTTTAGTAAGTGTAAGACCGTAGGTTCAAGGCCTAGCCTTGCAAATACATGTGTGTATACACATACATACATATTAGTAACAGCAATAACAGTCCTTATATTTGAACAGATTATTAAAATCTGCCCAAATATCATGACTGATTAAAACAAAATATCTCAACAGACATACAACCACTGGTAAATGATATGTCATATCCATAGTACTATGTTGTTAAGCAAAAAAGAACTTTGCTCCTAGATGTGAGACCCCCATTTCAAAGACCCCAAACAAAGAGCCTGGTCTCTTTTTCTCACTCCCCTAGCAATTCTTTATTCCAAATTTTAAAAAGATTTTTGTTTTGTTTTCAGTTGGAAAGCTCAAGTCTAGGCCTTGCTACAACTCCAGCTTGGAGTCTGGCCCTACAGAGGGACTTCTTGAACTGCTCAATTTGTTTGTCATTGTTGACTTCAGCTTGTTCCGGATACAATGAAAGATCACACGCTACACAAAGACAAACACTTTTATCAGTTAATGTTTTCTTACATAAAGTTAAACCAATTTCTGATGGTGTTCAAAAAAAACCAAATCCTAGATTGACTTAATTTAAAAGAGAAAACATGGGGACTGGAGGGACAGCTCAGTGGTTAAGTGCATTGGCTGGTCTTCCAGAGGATATAGGTTCAATTCCCAGCACCCTCATGGCAGCTAACAGCTATCTGTAACTCCAATCCAATGCAACACCCTCGCACAGACATACAGGCAGCCAAAACACCAATGCACATAAAATAAATAAATCTTGATAAATAAATACACGAGAAAACATCTTTCCTCCCCTTAATGAGAACCTAAGGAGTGGGAACTAATTTAAATATTTGCCTATGACCTGGCCCTCCAGATGATGTCAAGTCAAAACAATGTGACTGTTATGCCACATTGACTATGTCAGGAAAACCTTGCCATCTATTTTTAAATTTAAAAAGATATAGTACAACATAAGGAGATGTATAAAAATGAAGTTTCTCGCCCACAAATGAACCACACCTCCGTACTGTGTTCACCCGAGAAAAAAAGTCCTGCACAGCTAGAGATGTGCTGACCAATGAGAGTGTGCTCGCCTGGCATACGTGAAGCCCTGGGTTCTATCCCTGGCACAGCGTACACCCACCTGCGTGGTGGTGCGTGCCTGAAATTCTGGGAGTCTAAGACCAGCCTAGCCTGCATGAGAACCCCCACAGGGCATCTAAAAAGACATATACTATCAGTAAGGGTGTTTTTAGATTTGTAGGCATACTCCTACTTTCTTTTCCACTCATATTAATCTTTTAATTCATTTTCCCCAGTGACTATGTAGCTTATGTGGGAAAATAATTTTAAAATCCAATGAAGGTTAGAGAGGTGATTCAGCAGTTAAGAGCACTTGCTCCTTACAGAGGACACAAGTTCAGTTCCCAGTACCCACATGGTGGCTGACAACAGCCCACCAGTTCCAGGGGATCCAGTTCCCTCTTCTGACCTCCCTTTGCGCTAAGCATGCATGTGATGCAAACATACTTAAGCACAATGCTCATATGCAGAAAATAAAAATAAATCTTTTTAAATGTTTTAAAATATTATAGGAAAAAATGATTTTTAAGTCCTTAGGGCTATTTTCTTTGTAATTCTATCTTAAACAGGTGCCAAATCACTTTTTCTTCAAATGCCTCATTATCTACCATGAATAAAAACATTTTTACAACCACAGTGTGATTCTTATTTATCAGCTGCTGGCAGATTTATTGATAAACTACTTGCTAACACCATAACCCAAGCAACTGTAGCTCCACCATTAGTGTTCAGGAAAACCAAAGACAAACACTGGGCCTCCTGGCTAGACAGGGCATGCTGATGCCTAAGGAAATCTGACCAATGGTTCATACCTGGACACCACAGCGGGCCTCATTTTCCCCACCTGCTGGTTAAGGAGAGCAAGCGAACCACGGTATGTTTTTAAGCACAATGGTTGTTGTAAACAAAGATTAGAGAAGAGAGACTAACCAAATCCTGACCTTCCTAACTACTCACCCAAGTACAGTTGAACTGACTTCGCCAATTTTACTACCTACTTGACTTGAAAAGAAAGCAGAGGCAGGGATGTTCAATTTAAAAATGCTTCCAGGCGTTCCACTGACTCGCACATTTCCAGCTGTGCTAATGTGTACAGTAATCCTGCCCAAAATGAAGACACATGCCAAACAACAAATACAGCTCGGTTTCTCCACTGTTTATATGGTGCTGGAATTGGGTATTTATAGGGTTTTATATCATGCTCTGTAATCCCACGGCATAGATCTGATTACTCTCCCTTAACATATGTAAAAAAGGATCTGCTTTTTATAAACAAAAACAAAAACCTGCAGTGTGAAACGCAAAGGCCGTTTCTGATCACGGCACAAGCTGCACACCCAAATCCTGTCTCGTGTCTACACACCTGTCAAACAGGTGAAGTAACACTGCCTTATCCATCCTGTCTTCAGTGACCACTGACCGAGCACCCAGTGATGACCAGGCACTTGGTATGCAACAAGAACAACAAAGTTTTAAAAGGACCAAAAGGCTTCATGGAGCAAAACACTCCTGGATAAAGAAACCTGGTTTCAGCCCCTTTTAGGAAAAAATAAATAAATAAATGACTGATACTTACTGGACACTTGATATACATTTCTTCGGTTTCTTCTGCCTTTTACAATGGGGGAGAGAGATCCAAACAAATAAAAAATGATCCCAATGGAAGTAATAGGCTATGTCAATCACAAAGGAGAAAACTATTTTACTTAATAAAACTGCAAAGGAGCAGCCAGGTGTTGTTGGTGCATGCCTTTAATCCCAGTGCTTGAGAGACAATCCTTCTGTGAGTTCGAGGCCAGCCTGGTCTACACAATGAGTTCCAGGAAAGGCTTCAAAGCTACACAGAGAAACCCTGTCCGGGGAAGGGGGAGGCTGCAAAGGAGCAAGAATTAAGGGTACTGTGGGACCCTGGCCTGGATTTCAATTTTGTTCTTTTGACTTACTAGCTGGAGTGACCCTAGACAAATTAGCCACATCTCTCTAAGCACCCCACACTTCTTTATGTGTAAGATGGAAGCAACAATGACCTCATTAGGTGAATGCAAAGATGTGTTCCAATGATGATGACTAGGGCAGCCACCTCAGCGCCTATCTTCCCAATCTCTGAAACAGTAAGTATACACACTTGCCAGCGCTGTTAGGGCAGCAGAGAAAAGGCACAGGGCCGGTTCAACACTCACGACACCTGCTTCTTTAAAAAAAAAAAAAGAGGTGGGAAAAGCCATCCCTGGAAGAGCACTATGCTCCTAGTACCAGGCGCCAGGCAGAGAGTTTGCCCGGAGGGAGATCAGATGCAGGTGGTTGTGAAATGGCAAACGCAACTGAATCTGAGTCACCCGGGGTGACGTCCAGAGCGTGTGGATTATGTGGGCCCCTGGCTCTGGCTGCCTCTCTGTCAAGCACTTCCAGCTTTACCAGAGGCCGAGGGGCGCAAAGCAATGCAGTGCAAAGGGATTTACCACCGCTTTGCAGGTTTCTAGAGGAAGGCCAGTTAGCTGTAGAGGATCAAAATGATCTGGGGCTTATTATCAGTAAAAAGCCATAAATCCAGACTTGCCCTGCCCTGCGGAGAGCAGGTTAGGAAGCCCTAGGTCCCTTTTCTCCTTGTGGACCGAGACAGAAGCCAGCAGCCCCAAAGCCAGGATGAAGAAAGAAAGGAGGTGGGGGCTCAGGTACCGTGAGCAGCAAGCACACTGAGACCCTGAGTAGGTCCACAGTAAGGTCTGCTGTCCTGACCAACAGGCAGCTCTCTCCACACTAGGTGTGTACAAGTTTTCCTACTGATACCCGAGGCTCAAGTGCCAACATTATAAACACAACATACCCTAAAAGAGCTTCCCAGACCAAAGAGAAAGAGCCCAAGATTCCAGGTAGAGGCCTAACTAGAACCCGGTTGCCTGCTACCGAGCCACCTTCCTCCCACCTCGAAAAGGTGTGGCTCACCCGAATCGGGAGCTATGAAGTCCAGTAGGAAGCCAGAGAATGTGATTCAGCTTTTCAGCAAGTCCACACTGAAAGAAAAGATTTCCTTGTGTGTGTGCACATCAGTGCAGTGGCTCAGAGCAATTAACAAATCTTAAGCACTCAGCTTAGTGCATCCCGTACCAGATGCCCTGGGATGTATTCTCTGCTTTGGGTCATGGTGACCACACCAAAGCACTAATGTTCAAACCATTCTCCCTCTTGAAGACATCACCAAGGCCCCAGTAGGGCAAACTGTCACTACTCTGCTCAGATCCTAGGATTCCTGTAACCAGGAGCTGGAAAGATCAACTTCTGCCTTACCTGTCCTGGGCTCTAAGTAACCCATAAACCCTGTTATCTTCCAGTACATCATCTTCAACAGCAAATTATACCCTGGACTTCCAAACCAGCCCGCCCTCTCTTGCTGGGGCCTCAGCCCCTGCTTGTGCTTTTCCTGGAAGTGCAGACCCAGTCCAGAGAGCCTCCTCGAACTCTGGCCTTCCCATGGGAACTTGGCTCGGGGTCCATAGCATTGTGGATTCCTCTCACAACATAAACTCCCCAAAGGCAAAAAACCACCATGTTTCACCTGCCAAAACCAAACCAAATACTCTAAATACTACAGCTGCTCAATTAAGGCTATTTTAACTGGAGGTGAAGGCAATCAAATTGTATGAAATGCTCCAATCATCAAGACACATGAACTGAGTTAAGTAGTCGGATGCTCCAGGGACCAAGGTATAGAGAAATCATCCACAGTGAAAATGACAAAATGGCTGGGGGTGTAACTCATCAGAAGAAGGCACACCTAGTATATGTGAGACTCTGAGTTCAGACCCAGGACCAAAACAACAACAAAAAAAAAAAATCAGAAAAGAGGTGGGAAAAAAAATTATTCCTAAGACTATAAAAATGGGCCGTAAAGCTTCCTGGAAAACTACCATTAGCTGTGTGATGTTAGAAACACGAATGTCTTCAACCCCCAGTTTTCCTCCTTTAGAAGGAAGGCTGGAGAGTTGGCTCAGTGGTTGAGAGCAGCTCACACCAGTCTCTTTAACTCCAGTTCCAGAATATGTAGTAACTTCTTCTGACCTTCATTTGCACCAGGCATGCACATACTATACACACACATATGTAGGCAAACCAGTCATACACATAAACCTAAAAGCATTATTTTTGTTAAATGAAAGGGAGAGAACATCCTGCCAGACAGTGATGAACATTGCACATGGGTCACAAATGGTACCTCCCCCAGGCACCTCGCCTCACTGGTCACATATACAAAAGGAACAGCACTTCCAGATGCCTCCCCCTATCCTGGTTCCCCAAACCCCTGCTTCAACTTAGGAGGACCACTCTTCCTCCTGCATACTTATAGCTCCACTGTTAAAAACGACACTAAGCAATAAAAGATTGACAGCAACGTGGAAAATCATAAAGTATATTCATCAGTTTTGTGGGTTTTTTTTTTTTTTGGTTTTTGGAGACAGGGTTTCTCTGTAGCTTTGGAGTCTGTTCTGGAACTAGCCCTTGTAGAATAAATAGGCTGGCCTTGAACCCAGAGATCCGCCTGCCTCTGCCTCCCAAATGCTAGGATTAAAGGCATGCACCACCATCGCTGGGCATTAATCTGTTTTCAGTGATGAAAAAGAGTGACTAGAAGGTCTGAGTGCTGTCTGACCAACCAAATTTACAGAGACCCACACACTTTCCCCCCAATCCTCTGAGCTGGCTCCTTTAGTCTGTTGTGCACAGGCTTTGAAATGTATAAAGTCAGGCCTATAAAAAATTAGCATTTCCTCCCCAGAGGATTCTGAAGTTTTCAGAGTCCTAGGGAACACTGTGTCTACTAACTGACATCTTTCACACCCACCAGGACACTTGAAAGCCCTGGGCAGGGCCCCCTTTCCTGGCTGCCTCATTTGCATACAGTGAAGGACTGGAACAAGGCCTGAAGTACCTGAGGGGCTTCTGTTTCAAAAACAGACTGTTTCCACCAGAGGCTTTTTTAGACCCTAAAAGCTTTCTACTTCTGTATCAAGGTGTGAATTATCCAGCCCCCTGCTCACTTATTCCTAGCCTGCATTCACTCCATCCATGGGGACTGACAGACCAGGTATCACAATAACTAAATGCTCAATACTGGACTCCTTTGCTTATTCACCTCCTTTGCTTCTCTTCTGGGGGGCGTAGGGGTGTGTAACAGGCTTTCAATGCTTGAATACTGGACGACAACCTCAGCCCAACTCTTCTAACATTTTTTGAGTGGGGGAGGTGTGAGTCTCTGTTCTTTTAAAGACTTCTGTTCTCTAATGAACTTAGTAAGTGCCAATTAGCAAAATACAATAAAGGAAGTTTAAACAGTGTCTGATTCAATTCTATCTGCTGCAAATATATTTTCCCACCTTTCAATGATCTTTTCAAAAAAACCTTTGCAGGGCTAGGGATCAAACCCAGGGCAAACACCCCATGCCCTCAGTTATCGCTTAACAGTAGTTGGCAAGGCAGTCCCCAGCCTTGAAATGGAAATCTGTGACAGAGGACACCATGCTGGGCGTAATGGTGTACATATCCCTGCAATCCCAGGACCCAGGAGGCAGCGGCAGGAGGCTCACTGCAAGGTCCATGCTAGTCTAGTACATAGTGAGCTGCAGGCCAGCCCAGTCACATAAAAGGAGATACCAAATTTCCACTTCTACTCACTTAGCTGAACATGGTGCCACCTCTCTTGTGTAATTTTCCTGAAGGACAGTGGTTCTCAACCTTCCTCGTGCTTTAATACGGTTCCTCAGGTTATGGTGACCCCCCCTCAAACTAGAAAATTATTTGGTTGAAATTTTGCTCCTGTGGTGAATCAAAATGTAACACCTGATACGCAGGGTATCTGGTATGTATCCCCAAGTGAGGGTCTTTCAACCCCTTCTCCCCCAGAGTCATGACCTACAGATTGAGATTATCTGTGCTAGGGTTAACAGCATTTTCCCAAGCACAGGCTGGTCCCACCACAACTTACAGGAAAGCAGCTGAAGTCTATGGCAGCCTGCAAAACCAAGTGCCAATCAGTATCTCTCACCTCTCCATCTACACAGCGCCCCAAAGACTACCCTCCAGTCATCTCCCAACTGTCTCATTCTGTCCCCAATTCAGCGTCACATTTTCCTGCTTTGGTGTGTGCAAGGCTCTGTCAGCCGAGAAGTACATCTTGTTTTTCCTTCCCCACCTCCTTCTCCACATGGCAAACCCTTCATGGCCGAGGCCTCACTTCCTCTTTCCCCAGCCACTTCCCACTTGCATCTCTGCCACATGGTCTTGCCAGTTGCCAAGTGTTGTGGAAGCTTAAGCCAGGAACCATACCATATGGGTAGCCTTGCCTTCCCAGAGCCTGGTCTAGGTGTCAAGGCAGGGTAACCAACATAAACACACTGATGGGACAGCCCACAGTTGAGAAATAAAGAGCACAAATTTCTCCCAATTTGCTTCTCACTGGACTTCCGCTGAAATTATCAAACTGCCATGAGCAAAACAATAATAATAATAACCGAGCACACAGGCGGGCCAGTGATAAATGAGCTGGTGGCACCTAAAACTAAAATTCTGTTCTTCAAAACAGTCCTCCTTCACAGACCCACCAGAAGCAGAAAGCAAAGCTCTGAGGGCAAATTCAGACCCAGTTAGTTTGACAATTCGCCTAGGACCCCTGTAGAGAACAAAGCACCTATGGTGAGGCCCACCCCCAAAACACTGAGGAAGATGGGATGTTTGTTCTCTATCCTCCAATCCATGTCAACTGTTTATGAAGCAAAACAGCTCAACAAGGTGGTCCTGCCTCTGATTCCAGCACTTAGGGGCTGAGGCTGGAGGCACAAGAATTACAGGTCAGCCTGGACCACAAGAGTTCGAAATCAAAGAACAAGAAAAATCAAAGAAACTGAAGCTATATCATCTGGTCTAGGCAAACCTGAAGACACTGTGAAGTTACTTGAGTTGTCACTACTCACCACAGATGGGTCACTGAACTCTGAGGAGCACCACAATACCAGTCCAGACCAAATTCTCTTAGTCCCAGCACTCAGGAGGCAGAGGCAGGCAATTTTAAGTTCGAAGCCAGCCTGGTCTACAGAAATCCAGGACAGTCAGGGCTACACAGAGAAATCTTGAAAAACCAGAAAGAAAGAAAATAACAAGTGATTATGGAACCTGGCATGGTGGTTCATGCTTTTAGCTCCAATTCCAGCACTTGGGAGGAAGAGGCAGGTGGATCTCTGAATTCAAGACCAGTCTAGTCTACAGAGTTAGTTCCAGGAAAGCTAGGACTTTACGCGGGAACTCTACCTCAACCAAAACAAAAACAAACAAAAAACCAAGTGATTACAACAAAAAACAGTGGACTGGTTTTTCCTGCAGAAATCCAAAGCGAAAAACCAAACTCACTTAGCAAGCATTCAAGCGGGCGCCATACACATCTTACTTTGAAACAGAACTCCGAGCTGTCCATGACATCAACATGGGTGTACATGGAAAAGGCCAAGATAGCCTCTTCCTCCTACTATATATGAAATACCACCTTGCTGGGCGATGGTGGGGCACGCCTTTAATCCCAGCACTCGGGAGGCAGAGGCAGGTGGATCTCTGTGAGTTCAAGACCAGCCTGGTCTGCAAGAGTTAGGACAAGCTCTTGTCTAGGACAGGCGCCAAAGCCACAGAGAAACCCTGTCTTGAAAAAACAAAAAGAAAAAAAAAAAGAAAGAAAAGAAATACCACCTATTCTTATTCTCTGAGGTCACATTTCCCAGAGGGCCTTGGTGAACATTCCCTTGTCCATGGGTTTTGTTCCACTCTAGCTATGCCCCCTCCAGGTTTTTCTCACAGTTGTGGGCCCCGTGTTTTAGTGTCTCCCTACGCTTCCTTTCTAACAGACCCAAGAAAACAGCTGCTTTGCTGTCTATCTGTAGAAGCTGGGCACTCTAGGAGTCTCCAATGTCCCCTTCTGACCACCACAGAGAGACAGGTGGTCTAGCTCACGAGTCCAGGCAGAATGCGCCATTTCACAGGTGAGATGTTTCTAGAAATCAGAAACCCTGTCACAACACACTTGTTCATCAGTTCCTTTGATACGCATCATAGGGAGGGGTTCTATATGAAGAAAATTTTCAAGGAATACTTATCTGGCGAGTTCATAACACTTTTATGAGAAGCAGTTTTAGCAGAGCGGTGGCAAAGTCCCTGTTGTCCACTTTACTGCCTGAATCTACTACACACTGCCTCTCCAGGTCTCAAATTCCTTATCTGAATCATGGAGATAATAATTGCACCTACATCACTGGGTCCAAGTATTGTGAAGCATGAAGGAAATGACGCATGTGGAGAATGTGGGGCAATGGTAACTAGTATGTTCTCAACACATATGAGCAACGACTACTGCTCCGACTCATGCCTACGGTTATCTTTGCACAACAGACTAACACCACCAAAAGGGCGAAATTGAAGTGTAATCACTTCAGGTTGCTGTTGTGGCAGAGTGGAGTTACACGGATTAAGCAGGGTAGGAAGAGAGAAGAAACAGGACTTTTTCACTTATGCTATACCTGGCTCAGAGCACATGCAGGTGAGCCTCGGCAATGATGTTTTTATTAACGGTGGCCTGGAACTCAAACGCTGTCTGTGGAACTTCTCCAAGCAACTCTAGACCGATTCATTTGCGGTATGAATACGGTGTGCTAGTTTCTCCCATTTAAAACTAGAATTCTAGTTGGGTGTGGTGGTGTACCCTAGAACTCTGAGGCAGAAGGATCAGGAGATGCAGAGCACTCCCCCAAAAAGACTGTTTTCCTATATTCAATCTTCTGCAGCAAAACAAGACACACTATACCATAGCAGCTATCAGACTTCCTGAGACAAGCCAGCACACACAGCACTTCCAGAACAACAATCAGGTGAACCTTAGCTTTTTAGAATTACATCTTACTGATTTATTGGGTGCGTGAGTATGTGTATATGTCTGGGTGCACACAGGCCACAGTTTATGTGTGAAGGCCAAGAAAACTTGCAGAAGTCAATCCTCTCCCGCCACCACGTTGGCTTCTTAGACAGCATCTTACACTGGGCTACCTCATCCTCATCGCTGCTTCATTACCCATTATCATTGAAGCTGCTTTTGAATATCAGAACCTGAGCAGCGCTAACCACTGCCCAACGTCCAACATACATATAACATTCCCTTGGAAACAAAGAGATATGGTCATGGGATTACAAGCCATCTACTCTCCGAGTGACAGTCACAATGCACAAAACATCATTATTCACCCACAGCTGCACCACGAGTCACTTCAAAAAAGAAAGTGTGTACTGGTCGTCTGTTCATGTTATTTATTAATGCTTTTCATCATTTTAATTTACTGCTGTGAAGAAAATGACTTAGCATCTCAAAACTCTGTTTTAATGAACTTACTATGACTTATTTTGAAACTAAAAATACTTCCTTGCCAATTTTCATTGAAAAAGTAATGAAATGATATGACTCAGAAAATAAAGTAAGAACTAAAATTTCTGCTAGGTGTGACTACACACCTTCAATCTTAGCACTCTAGAGGCAGAGGCAGGAAAACCTGAGTTCAAGGACATAGTGAGACCCTGTCTCAAGAAAAAAAAAGTTAGGTTTTAAAAAAGAATTTGCCAAAATTATACAAAGCCATCAGAACACTGCTTGTAATTCCCAATGTTTGAAACAAACTATTACACATATGCTAAGGTGTGCTATGTTAAAATTAAGGCTGAATTAAAACAGGTCTCCTGCCTTTCAGAACCACAGTGACACAAGATTTCAAATGAGCTTTTTGTATAAATTCTAAATTAAGTCTGCTTTTGACTCACTTAAAATAGAAGAAACAAAGCCAGGCAGTGGTGGCACACGCCTTTAATCCCAGCATTCGTGGGCAGAGGCAGGCAGATCTCTGTGAGTTCAAGGTCAGCCTGGTCTATAAAGCGAGTTCCAGGACAGTCCAGGACTGTTTGACAGAGAAACCCTGACTTAAAAAAACAGATAGATAGATAGACAGACAGACACAGACACAGACACAGACACACACACACACACACACACACAAGAAACAAGGGCTAGAGATGTGACTCAGTGGCAGAGAGCTTCCCTGGTGTGAGCAGCGGTCCATCCCCCTGCACTCCAAATTCAAGCAAAAGGGGTACCCATCCCCACTCATGATTCCACACAGCACCAAACATGTGCTTACTTTGTGTTGTACTTCAACATCACTTTTCTGAGGAAAAAGTAGAAGTCTTCACTATGAAATCCTGGCTGGCTAGGAATTCCTACTGTGGACCAGGCTGACCTTGAACTGAGAGATCAGCCTGCCTCTGAATTCTGGGTATTCCGTAACCACACCTGCCAGTGTAACGACACTACATTCAGATAAGATAACAGTGGCTTTGGGTTCATGAAAGGACAGAGACACCCTCGGGTAACATCACGAGGAACTTCTGGATAAAGCTTGCTGGAATTTTAAAGCATTCACCTCATTATTTCAGTCACAATATTCACCTGGATTCATAAGGTCATAGTGAGATGAAGGTCCCTCAACTGTTTACATAGTACCTTAAGAACCTAAATTTTCGCTGGGCGGTGGTGGCACATGCCTTTAATCCCAGCACTTGGGAGGCAGAGGCAGGCGGATCTCTGTGAGTTCGAGGCCAGCCTGGTCTACAAGAGCTAGTTCCAGGACAGGCTCCAAAGCTACAGAGAAACCATGTCTTGAAAAACCAAAAAAAGAAAAAAAAAGAACCTAAATTTTAAAATTAAAAATTTATGATTTTAAGCCCAGTGTTTTTTTCCCCTGCCAGGCATCTCCTAAGCTATTGTTTGTTTGGAAACAAGGTAGTCGGCAGCCCAGACAGGCCTTGGAGCAGGGGAGGTGACCTTGAACTCTTGACCCTCCCTGTCTCCCTCTGGTTAGGTTATAGGATTAGCCCTGAGCCTCAGCCTGCATAGGGGGCTATTTCAGTTTTTAAAACTGCATAATTTGTGGTAGTGGGAGACCAAACTCATGCCCTTATTTTTAAAAAAACAGCAAGGCAGGGGAAGGGTCTTTGGCCTCCCCACAACCTGTTAGGTTCTTTAACAAATACAGACCCGAAGAAAAGTATGGTTTCAGTTGTTCCATGATTTATTATGGAACAGTGATGTAAAAACATGCAGGATCCCAAGCAAGAGACAGAAAATCATGTACTCCCTAGTGTGGGACCAGAGCTGCGGGGGTTCTGTGGGATGTTCATGTTCCATCAATCGAGACTAAAAATGGGGTTTAGTGGGGCTTGAGGTTTTAATGAACATTTGAATGGCCTCAGAAAAGCACTACCCAAATCTGGAACATGGATGAGCCTTCCCTGTGAGGCCATCTAACAGGGGGGCCCAACTCAGGCACAAGGGGTAGCTGTGCAGACAAGTACACCCCTGCCCCCAGGAAGCAAGAGTCCTCACTAGGACATGGTTGGCTACTTGCTGCTTGTTTAGCCCCAGAATCCCATGGAACTTTCTGAGAGTCAGATTGCTGTGCTTCTCTTTGTGGCAAGAGCACAGGGAACATGCCTGCATGCCAGCCTCTAGTGTGTACCAACTCAGCGGAAAACACTCTGCCTGGTTCCAAAAAGATTTCTGTCAGCTAGGGAGAAAAGCTAGCACACTAGAGAGCTGAAGGATGCCTGGGTGGTGGGTGGAAAGCCTGCTGACACCAGACAGACAACCACTCTACAGCTCCAGGTCCTCCTCCCTCATGGAATTCTGAGGCTCAATCTTTGTCTTTGGCACCCACGGATCTGAGGGAGAGCCGAGTATACACACAGTAGATACACAAGTTTATTGTCAAATAAAATATTGACGCAACTATCAAAGACAGTGAGGGCATCGAGTGACCACTGGGCCTTCATGCGCCTCTAATGAAGAACTAAGTTGGAAAACCAGGTCATGAAAAGAGCCTTGATCTGAGCAATTCTGAAGACTCCTAGCTTGGAGTCTTACCTGAAACCTCTTCCCATGAGTCCTTCCTTTGCTCATAATCCAACCGTAGTAAAACTAGAATGGATGAAAACCCAGCAGCCTTAGTGTGCAGGGCAGGCTCAGTGGGGAAAAGGCGCTTGGCACGAGCCTGACAACCTGAGTTCCATCCATGGGATCCACACTATTTTCAGAGAGAACTGATTCCCATATGGCCCTCTGACCTTCGCATAGGCACTGTAGCCAGAAGGCTCTTGTTTTGCAAATAAATAAATGCAATTTAAAAACAATAATAATACATCTCACCTGAATACAATTCAAAAGCTCCGACCATGGACAACAAATTTCCTGTTCCCTTTAAAAATCAGGGAACTAAAGAGAGGAGGAAGAAGAAAGAAGAAAGCCACTCAATTGCTCCTACTAAGAACCTACCTAACATAACTGGGCCGTGGTGGTGCACACCTTTAATCCCAGCACTCGGCAGGCAGAGGCAGGTGGAGTTACAAGAGCTGGTTCCAGGACAGCTAGGACTGTTACACAGAGAAGCCCCGTCTCGAAAAATAAACAGGCAAAAAATAACCTACCTAACATCCCCCACTTTCATTATTATGACTTTTCATACTTCATCTATGCTGGGTATATATTTTTACCAAATAAACAGTACAGGTAGAGAAAAATGTATTTAAAAAAAGAGTAAATTGATTTTTAAAAGATAAATAAATAAAACATAAAACTTCATTTGTAAATTTTACTTAGGCCCACCTTCCAATCTCAGAAAATTAGAGATGCCAGGAACAGAAGCTGTGTAGGCTTCCCAGTGACCGTCCTACTACCTTTATGTCGCGTCAAATCCACGTAAGCTCCCCACTTCTACACCCACAGGAACTCCAGGCCAATGAGAGTTCTCAGAAACTAGCTTTCTAACTGATCTTGCAGACCCAAGGAGAAACCAGAAGCTTCCTCCCGTCTGTTCTCTACTGTCGGTAGGCGTGGCCTTCAAAGGCTAATTTCAAAATGCCACTCCTGGCTGTGAAGCACCTCAGGCGCGATGCTCTAGCTGTTTCCAACTTGCCACTCTTCTCCTGCAGCCCTCACACTCTGGCCTTTTCCTCATTCCTTAAAGACATCCCCTCTTCCAATCCCAGGGCCTTTGAGCAAGTTGTTCTCAGAAGTACCTGCATTCCTTTGTCTTTCAAGTTCGCGTACAAATGTCACTTCCGTAGGATGCTTTTCCTGACCTGTCTCCCAGAATCCTCCACTGACCTACCTCCCTGTCAGGGTAACTCATGGCACAGACATCAATGACACGTTGCTGGCCATGCCTCTCTGTCCATGTAATGTGTTCTCTGAGAGGCTAACAGCTGTCTTTCTCTCCCTAACTAAAGCCTTGGTGATCATTAATATCTTCAAAGTAAATTAAAATTTATGCATATTATGGAAACAAAAAAATACCATGCGTTTCATAAAAGTGAGGGAAAACTGCCTGTTTTCCAAAGAGACTGAACTGATACTGAATTAATTGCCTGATACAATATTCAGTTGGGTTTTTCGTTGTTGTTGTTTTTGAGACAGGGTCTCTGTGTACACCAGCCTGGCGTCATCATACTCATGGACATCTTCCTGCTTCTACCTCCCAAGCATGGGATTAAAGGTGTATGCTACCGTGCCCAGCCTGATATGCAGTCTTTAAAGAAGGCTGCGGACACTCGGGAGGCAGAGGCAGGCGGATCTCCATGAGTTCGAGACCAGCCTGGTCTACAAGAGCTAGTTCCAGGACAGGCTCCAAAGCCACAGAGAAACCCTCTCTCGAAAAACCTAAATAAATAAATAAATAAATAAATAAAAATAAAGAGGGCTGTGGAGTTTAAAGCTCTTGAACACCGCTCAGTGAAA